>SKCR01035739.1:0-49919 GCA_019454045.1 Zanthoxylum bungeanum | reverse complement strand
GATAAATGAGTTATAAAATTGAAGAGTGGGTTTTACGGTGAGTAGATTTAATTAAAATTATTTGTATCATTAAATGATTGTTATAATTTTTTTAGATACTTCAATAGATTATATATATATATATTGTTAATGGTGCTTTTCACCCCATAAGAAATCAAAATCTCGAGTGAGGGTATTAAAAAAGATTTCCATTTCCAAGCCTCATGGGCCTAGGCCCGAGAAGCTGAGGCATCTGGCCCACCGAGGAGGTCAGTAATGAATTACACTTGATGTCTGACCCGATGTGGTACCTAGAGAACATTATGACCAGAGTTGGAGAGATGTTCAGAAGAGCAAAACAATGAAGGCCTCAAGACTGACCTGACCTGGTAGCTCAACATGGCATGATGTCGTTTCATTTTCCCGACCTGGTTGGGCGGGTCAGGGTAGTAGCTTTACGCTCAAGACAAGATGAAGTAAGCCCTACAAAGGGACCTGCAATTCCTAAAAAATCTGATGTGAAAGGAGCAGGTCACCGACTTATCTTATAGCACACGCTATCACATGGGAGTTGATTTACATGCTGACTTTGGGAGGTAACGTGTAGCAGAGGGTGTAGTATCTTGGTTTAAAGAGATGTTAGGTGGCATAACTACTTTTGACAGAGTAGTTGGGGAAGAGAGCCATCGCATTAATGGTAGATTCACGTGGCTGACGTCATGAGATTGATGTAACAATAGAGTTTGCCCTAGTATATAAAGGGATTGAAAACTCATTGTAAGGGGTTAGCTAATTATATTTCATTCTTCACTTGTAATAGAAAACAAAAAGCTTAAGTGTAAGAGTGAGCTTATAAGAGGTCGGTCAGCCAAAGTCAAGAGATAGGCAGGTCGGTCATATCGACCACATTATAAAAGCTTTATTTTCCCATGTGCCAATGGACGTAGGTTGGATCCATTCCGCCGAACCACGTTAAACCCTCTGTCTTATCTGTGTGTTTTCCATCTTTTGCTAAGTTTACCTTTGGTCCCCAAACCAAACAAATTCACAGTTGATGGAGGATTGTTCGAGGAGTGAGTTTACCAAATTTCTTCTGGAACTTGAAAATCAACCGTCAACAGTTGGTGCCGTCAGTGGGGAAAAGTATTAAAAGTAGAAAATACGTTGAGACGATGGCAGAAGATGGGAACCATAGATCTTCAGAGGTTTCAACGACAGAGTGGATGGAGAAAATGGAAGAAGCCATCCAGAATGAAAAGGAAGAAGCTCGGAAGGAGAGATAATCAACTCAGGTCTTCATGAAGATCATGTTGGAGAAGTTGGAAGAGAAAATTGGTGAAAGAGGGGGAGCGGGCCCCAGCCAAAGAAAAGAAGAGATAGCAAGGGGAAAGAGAATTACTGGAGCTTTACCAGTATGAGAGTTATGGGAAGAAGATGAAGGCAGACATATGCCACAATCTCCCAACAACAGTCCATGCTTCATGGAGAGTGACCCGTGATGGTATCGGGGGAAGAACATGAAGTCCCCAGCTGCGGAGGACACCGTACCAGAAGTGAAAGACGTTGAGAAACTCGAGGTCGAGATCATTAAAGCTCCGAGAATCGGATGAAGAGATGGTTTCAGAAGGTGATGAAAAAATGGGAAGAAAATATAAAAGACGGACCAAGGGGTGACCAAGACATTGGGACAACATCCCCTTTCACGGAGGAAATCTTGGTGATGGGATTTCCAAAGAGATTCACTATGCCCTCCATGGATGTTTACAAAGGCATCACGGACCCCAAGTCCTATGTTGAGAAGTTCATTTTGTTGATGGAAATTCAGGAAATGGCCAGAGAGGCCATTTGTAAGGTGTTCCCTTTAATCCTGGGCCAGTATATGGTTTATAAACTTGACCCCGAGAAGTATCAGTAGCTTCAAACAATTGAGGAAATCCTTTGTACAACACTTCAAAGGAGCGTGCATACCGAGGAAGACGATGAGGTCGTTGAGATTGATGAAGAAAGAGGACAACGAGTATTTGAAAAGCTTTTTCGATAAGTATCACAGCCTGATTTTAGAGATCGGGGCGTATGAGTCCTCAGAGGCCTTGGAAATTTTTAAAAGAGCTATCAGGATCGGGAAATTATGGTCCCAGCTGAGGATCCAGTAGATACCGGACTATGTCGCGGCTCTGAAGCAGGCAAGAAAGTTTATACTAATGGAGGAAGATGAAAAGATTGCCAAAGGAGGAGGCACCCAGAAGACCAAAGCGCTCGGGCCGGAAAATCGACGGGATGTGGGTAGAGACATGAGGAGACCAGTCCCGAGGTAAAAGGATTTAAGGCCGATACCTCAGAATAATCAAGTTCATGAGAGAAGGTCGCCTGCCCAGGTCAACCATGTCGCCAGAGGGACAGTGTACACCCCCTGATCAGACCCATAGCCCAGATAGTTGGAGAAGTCCAGGGTAAAGGTCTGTTGGCTGAGCCCGACCCGATAAAGTTTCCCATTGATAAGAGAGACAAAAAGGCTTATTGTATGCACCATAATCTAAGGGGACATACCACAGAAAGATGTAGAGACCTCCAGGAGCATGTGGAGGACTTGGTAAAAATTGGCTATCTGAATGAGTACATAGACCGAGTGGCTATGATGGCTGACCAACGCTGATAACGACTGTCATCAGGTCGGGTACTTGGAATGCTGAGGTGCTGATATGATGTTTTCAATAGAGCCTCTCTTTTAATGACCCTCAAAGAGTTGTAAGAAGGGCAGTGGGTCCCCTGAATATAAATAAGACTTTCCACTTTAAATAAAAACTTGTTCACTTTTCTTGTTTATTTTTTGGATGGGAAAGTCATGTTCAAAATTCTTGTGAAATACTCGTGGTCGGGATACATCAAGGGGTGAAAGGCATGCGGGAAAAGTGCGAACACCCCGTGGCACGCCAATCCATGGTGTCATTATCAAACCGTCAGGACGGAGCGTCAATACCCAATGACTTGTACATTTGAGGAATAATATAAAAAGACCGGCGTGACATTTGGCGCTTCGGGGCACCATATCACGTTGGGAAGAGGGCTGGTGTGGCATTTGTCACCCCAAAATAACCATAACACGTATGGATTGAAGTCATTGAGGGCCTCCATGACGTTTGTATCCTCAGGTACGCCGACCTCGGGGAGAGAGAATGCCCCCGTGGCTATGGCTATCACATTTTGTATCATCAGATATGCCGACTTCGGGGAGGGAGAATGCCCCTGTGTCTACGACTATCCCATTTTTTATCATCAGGTATGCCGACTTCTGGGAGTGAGAATGCCCCCGTAGCTCCGACTATCCCATTTTGTATCATCGGGTATGCCGAGGGAGAATGCCCCCATAGCTTCAGCTATCCTATTTTTTATCATCAGGTATGCCGACTTCGGGGAGAGAGAATACCCCCTTGGCTACGACTATCCATATTGTATCATCGGGTATGCGACTTCTAGGAAGGAGAATGCCTCCGTAGCTCCGGCTATCCTATTTTGTATAATTGGGTATGCCAACTTCGAGGTGGGAGAATGCCCCCGTGGCTGCGGCTATCCATTTTGTATCATCGGGTATGCCGACTTCTGAGAGGGAAAATACCACCGTAGCTCCGGCATCCCATTTTATATCATCGGGTATGCCGACTTCGAGGATGGAGAATGCCCCCGTGGCTGCAGCTATCCCATTTTGTATCATCGGGTTATACCGATTTCTGGGAGGGAGAATGTCCCCGTGGCTCCGGCTATCCTATTTTGTATCATCGGGTATGCCTACTTCGGGGAGGAAGAATGCCCTCGTGGCTACAACTATCCCATTTTGTACCATTGGGTATGCCGAACTCGGGGAGGAAGAATGCCCTATAGCTCTGGCTATCCCATTTTGAGGCATTGGGTATGAAAACATTCATTTTGGTTCGGGTCGGATTATGTCCTACCAAGGCCTCATCATGTTTGGTAACACAAGGAATGAACATTCCCTTGTGGCCAAACATTCATTTTCCGGCTCGGGTTTGGGTTGCGACACGCCGAGGTCATATTATTGTGTATTGGTGTAAGAAGGGTTCATTCCTTTGCGACCAGGTGACTTAGTTGGGTTGAAGTCGATCTTTCCCCCGAGGCCCCTCTTTGTCATATCGGCTCGGGTCTGGGTTGCGTCTGGCCGATGTCTTATTTCTGTGTATTGGCGCAAGAAGGGTTCATTCCCTACTGTCGGTTGACTTGTGATTGCTCGAGGTCAGAGTTTCTCCTTCGAGACCTTGTTGTTATAATAATACCCCGATGAGGTGAGTTTTCCTCGTAGCATGTTTTCTATTTTTACAGATCCTTGCAGATCATATCCCTATGGGATTGTAGCGTATCAAGAGTGTGAATCAGCTCAGGGTAGCTCGAGATGAACTTATTTAAGTGCAGAAGACAATGGATGAGTTGACCAATATTAGCTTGGATCATCATTCGGTTAGAGAAGCCATAAGGGAATGGATAACCAAGTTATGAGTCATAAACTGAGATAATGGATCAGAATTGTAGACCCAAAGGGTGGCAAAAAAAAGCCGGGCCCGGCCAGAGGTGAAAAAAACCTAGGCCAAGCTTTAAAATTAGGGGCCCGGCTCGGGCCCGAGCCGGCTCAACCAAAAAAGCCCGGGCCCGGTCGGCCTGGGCTTAAAATAAATAATTATATATTTATATTTATAAAAAATATATATTTATATAATAAATTTTTATATTTATAATTTTTATATAAAAAAATCAGGCTCGGGCCGGCCCGACCCAGTGACAGCCCGGCCCGAGCTTTTCTCGTGCCCGGTCCTAAATTCAAATAACCCCAGCCCGAGCCCGGCCCTTTGCCATCCTTAGTAGACCCGATGTGGATTCTTTCGCAAGAAACACTGAAGCTTGCAGTTGTGATAAACGTTATGGGTTGGAGCGGTATGGAGTGTCCATGAAAGTTTCAGGCTGAGGACGACATATCAGTCTACGGCCTCATACACCACCATCTTTTTTATAGTTCTCGGCACCAACTCGCTTACTCGTTGATACCGAGAACTAGGAGACATATGTTGATGGTGGTTTTCTCCCATAAGAAATCAGAATCTCGAGTTAGGTTATTAAAGAGATTTCCATTTCCAAGTCTTAGGGGCCCAGGCCCCGAGAAGCTGAGGCGTCCGGCCCACCGAGGAGGTCAGCAATGGATTGCACTTGATGTCTGACCCAATGTGGTACCTAGAGAACATTATGACCCAAGCTAGAGAGATGTTCAGAAGAGCAAAGCAGAGTGAAGGCCTCATGACTGACCTGACCTGGTAGCTCAACAGGACAAGATGTCGTTTCATTTGCCCGACCTGGTTGGGCGGGTCGGGTTAGTTGCTTTATGCTCAAGACAAGATGACATAAGCTCTACATGAGGACTTGCACTTCCTAAAAGATCTGATGTGAAAGGAGTAGATCACCGACTTATCTTCTAGCACGCGCTATCACATGAGAGTTGATTTATATGGTGGCTTTGGGAGGTAACATGTAATAGAGGGTGTAGTATCTTAGTTTAAAGATATGTCATATGGCAGAGCTACTTTTGACAGAGCAGTTGGGGAAGAGAGCCATCGCATTAATGGTAGATTCGCGTGGCTGACGTCATGAGATTAATGTAACAGTAGAGTTTGCCATAGTATAAAAAGAGATTGAAACTCATTGTAAAGGGTTAGCTATTTCTATTTCATTCTTCACTTGTAATAGAAAGCAAAAAACTTAAGTGTAAGAGTGAGCTTGTAAGAGGTCGGTCAGCCGAACTTGAGATATAGGACCGACCACGTTATAAAAATTTTATTTTCCCTTATGCCCGTGGACGAAGGTTGGATCCAATTCCTCAAACCACGTTAAATCCTCTGTCTTATCTGTGTGTTTTCCATCTTTTGCTAAATTTGCCTTTGGTCCCCAAACCAAACAAATTCACAGTTGATGGAGGATTATTAGAGGAGTGAGTTTATCGATTTGTCCCTGAAACAAAAATCAGCCGTCAACATATATATTTGGAATTTTTACGAGGGTACTATAGGATAGAAAACAACAATGCTACTTCCCAAAAAAATTTTGAGTTACAAAATTTTAACAAAATATACGAAAATATTAAAATGGCTTTTTCTTTAATTTATGAAAATATTAAAATGGCTTTTTCTTTAATTTATCTCAATTCTTAAAATAATTTATTTATGTTAAGATATATACCACTAATCTGAGTACAATTAAAAGTTGAAACTGTGAGCAAATACTAGTTAAGTTGGTCAAAATAATCATTCTTCATATAATAGGTCTTAAGTTCGATTTCTCACAAAAGCTCAAGTGAATAAAGAAATGTAATTATTAGCCTATAAGCCTCGTTCTCTAATTTTTGGACCTTATTCTTACCGTATTCATGTCTTGTTCTTATACATTAATATGAATGTTCAGATTTTCTTAATCTTTGTAATAAAATAAGAGAAATTATAAAAGATCCTATTAAATTTACTCTTCAAATACTTATTTGCTTACTTATGTGGAAAATTCAAGAGTGAAAAATTGAACTTAATTTCAAAAGACTCTTCAATGAAAATATGTTTATATGATTTTAATCCAATTTTTTCCTTCAACAACCCTATAATTTTCTTACCTCTAACAAGTTTAATTACCCTCCAATTTATCTTTTGAAATATTTTCAATTTTTTATAAATTATATTATTTGTTACAAAAATCATTCATCATTTTTCTTGTTCAAAACTAATTAAATTTTATTCTATTTTCTATTGATTTCGTTAATGGCTAATAATTTATTCAAAAAATTGAGATGAATTAAAATTTTGGGTAGAAAATTTTGGATAATCAATTTGATCTATTTTGATAAAATCCTCTAAAAATGAGTCAAATTGAAATGATAAATGTTAGTAAAATTTGTAGTGAAATGTATGTGAGTTTAATATTATTTATAGAAAAATAAATGAGTTGTTGAATATTATGACTATTGCTTATATTATTTTAATAAATTATTGTTATTGATAGTTCCAACCACCACCGTAAAAAATAAAGAGGAGAGATAAAATACTTCAATATTGGAGAATGAGAATGAATATTTAAAAATTTTCTTTTGATGTCTCTTTTGAAAGTAATTCTTTGATACTGCCGTTGAATTTTCTCCTCTTTTGGAATAAATTTTAATGATATGTGTTGACAGCTGATTTTGATTTCAGGGGTAATTCGGTAAACTTACTCCTCAAACAATCCTCCATCAATTGTGAATTTATTTGGTTCGGGGACCAAAGACAAACTTAGCAAAAAATAAGAAAACACACAGACAAAATAGAGGGTTTAACGTGGTTCGGCGGAATGGATCCAACCTACGTCCACGGGCATAAGGGAAAAAGAAATTTTATAACATGGTCGGGTATGATCGACCTGCCTATCTCTCGAGCTCGCCTGACCGACCTCTTACAAGCTCACTCTTACACTTAAGTTTTTTGCTCTCTATTTTACAAGTTAAGAGATAAATTAGCCAATCCTTTACAACAAATTCTCGATCCCTTTATAAACTATGACAAATTCTACAGTTACACCAATCTTATGACATCAACCATGCGAATCTACTAACAATGCGAGGGCTCTCTTCCCCAACTGCTCTACCGAAAGTAGCTCTGCCACCTGACATCATATTAAACCATGCCACTTTTGGCCACTACCACACGCTACCTCTAGCTTGTAATCTATCATCTCTCATGTGATAACTTGCACTAGAAGATAAGTTGGTGACCTGCTCTGGTCACATCAGACCTCTTTGGAAGGTGAAAGTCCACATGTATGGCTTACGTCATATTGACTTGATCATAAATCTATTACCCCGACCCGTCAGGTCGGTTCTGAAACGACATCATGGCCTGTTGAGCTACCAGGTCAAGTTGGTCATGAAACGACATCATGTCCCGTTGAGCTACCAGGTCAGGTTGGTCCTGAAGTCTTGCTTCCCATTCACTTCTCTGAACATCTTCTCATTAGGTTGTGTATGATATGCTGAGTTGATCCTCATTCTGACACAAGGCTCTCAATGCCGAGCTGCTCTAAGAGTCTGATGCTGGGGCAATCCTCATTCTGACTTGACCACATCGGACCTGATCCTATCAGACCTGACCACCATAGTCATGACCACCTCGGACCTGACCACCTCAGACTTGACCACCTTGAACCTGACCACCTCGGTCCTGACCCCCTCGGACCTGACCACCTCGAACCTGACCATCTTGGTCCTGACCACCTCGGATTCAGGCTCCTCTATTTGACTTTTTATTCTCACAATGACATTTGGCTTTTACCTTGTCAAATGTAAACCAATTTTACCCTTCCTTAGAATTCTGACTTCTTGGGGGCCTAAAAACCAACATCAACATCTGTTTCATAGTTCTCGGTATCAATTGAGGTGTTTTGGGACCTTACGGATGCATCGGAAGCACGCGAGAAAGTAGAAAACAAAGAAAACACTAATCCTGAAAAGTGCTCTGGCGTCGCGACACCCATACAGCTTTCATCCATACAAATTACCGGGGATCAGGTGCAGCAATGCCAAATGTGGTGTCGTAACGCTGCGGAAGATTCCCAGAAACTTAATTCAGTCGTGTTTTACATGCACAAGGACTCCAAGACTTCCATATAAATATAGAAGCACGTCCAAAACCCCAAGAGAGGAGAAAAATACACAACCAAGAGTTTTAAACACATATTTTAGAGAGATCCAATGAGGAGGATTGAAGAGCGAGAAGAGGAGATGAAGGCGGTGACGTCCGAAGAAGAAGAGATTTGATTCTGGTTTAATCTTCTAGTTTCCTTCTTTAAACTCTAATGATGTCCATTAAGTTCTTGAACATAATTTCATTGTTTTTATCTTTAGTCATGAACTAACTCCATTTTTCTAGAGGATGATGTAACCTATGTGTTGTTTGTTAATTTGAAAGTTTTCATTCAGTTTATTTATGTTTTCTCGCGTTTAATGCTTCTTATTTGTTGGCCACAAATTGAGATGATGAATGTTTAGAATCTATCGCTCGGGAGAGAGATTTTGAATATGATCTAGAGAATATAATCTATGAGTTTTATAGAGTTCGAGAGAATCTATAATTCATTTGAAGTCGTTAATAAAGAATCACATGGCATAATGAATTGTTAATTATTAGATTTTTATACAGATACCAAAGTCTGTAATTAATGATCTTTTCACTATTGCTCGGGAGATGGAGTGGAATACTCTAGGATTCTTGGCTTATAAACTACTAAACTGAATAAAAATTTATTGGCATAACAAATACATATGAGATAGCTAAGTGAAATCAGACTCTAGAATCTCTCTTATATTGATTTCTCCTCATTAAACCTTTTTCATATTTTGTTTATTTTCTTTTATCTTTATTTTAGATGATTTTAAAATTGGTTTCTATATAAAATTAAGTTTAATAATTATAGTACTTAATGTGAGTTTGATTACAATCCCTATGGGTTCGACACTTTATATTCACTATTTACTGAAACTTGACATCGTACACTTGCAGTATGATATAAAATATCACAACAATTCTCCCTCCCCGAGATCGACATACCTGATGAAACACAATGATATAGCCAGAGCTACGAGGGCATTCTCCCTCCCCGAGGTCGGCATACCCAATGAAACACAATGAGATAGCCAGAGTTACGGGGGCATTCTTCCTCCCCGAGATAGGCATAGCCGATGCTACAAACACAATGGAGGCCCTTACGCTAAAGCTCCTTAAAAGTGTAAGTCATTGGGTTGTGACGCTCCGCCCCAGGGGTTTGATAATAACACCGAGTATTGGCGTGCCGCGGAGGATTATGCTTTTCCCACATGCCTTGTTTCCCTTCATGTATTCCAATCACAAATATTTAACAAGAATATTGAACACGACTTTCCCACCCAAATAATAAACAAGAAAAGTGAACAAGTTTTTATTTAAATGGAAAAGTCTTATTTATATTCAGGGGATCTATTGCCCTTCTTACAACTCTTTGAGGGTCATCTTAAGAGAGGCTCTATTGAAAATATCCCCTCAGCACCTCGGCATTTCAGGACTTCTTGAGCCGTAGTACCGACTAGTTGCCCCAAGCAATAAGTACCCATCCTGATGACTGTCACTGTCAGTGCTGGTCGGCTTATAAAGCCGTTTGGTCTATGCTCTCGTACAAATATCCGTTATTTACCAAGTTTTCCACCTGCTCCCGCAGGTCTCTATATCGTTCCGTGGTATGTCCCACTGCATTATGGTGCATGTAATAAGCCCTGTTGTTTCTCTTCTCATTTGAAAACTTCCTCGGGTCGAGCTCAGTCAATAGACCTTTATCCTAAACCTCCTGAACTATCAAGGCCATAGGTTTGTTGAGGGGGGTGTAAACTGTCCCCCCGGCGACGTGGTTGACCTGGGCAGACAACCTTATTTCCTGTACTTGATTATTCTGAGGCATCAGCATGAACTTCTTCTACCTGGGGGCTGCCCCCTCCGATCCCTATTCATATTACATCGATTTTTCGGCCTGACTACTCTTACTGCCCGAGCTTCTCCTCCCAGGCTATCTTTTTCTCTTCCTCTATTAGCACAAACTTCATTGTCTGCTCCAAAACCGCGGCATAGTCTGATATCTTCTAGATCCTCATCTGAGACCATAACCTCCCGACCTTGAGAGCCCATTTGAAACTTTTCAAGGCCTCCGGGGACTCATACGCCCCGACCTCTAAAACAGGCTGTGATACCTATCGATAAAGCTTTTCAATGACTCATCGTCTCCTTGCTTCATCAACCTCAATGACCCCATCGTCTTCCTTGGTACACACGCCCATTTGAAATGCCGCACAAAAGATCTCCTCAACTGCTCAAAGCTACTGACACTCCCCGAGGTCAAGTTTATGAACCACAAGCTGGATGACCCGCCCAAGGTTAATTGGAATACCTTACAAATGGCCTCTATGACCATTCTTTGAATTTTCATCAACAAAATGAACTTCTCAATATGAGACTTGGGGTCCGAGATGCCTTTGTAAATATCCATAGAGGGCATGGTGAATCTCCTTGGAAATTTCATTGCCATAATTTCTTTCGTGAAAGGAACGATGTCCCAATATCTTGGTCAGCCTTTGATCAGTCTTTCATATTTCCTTCCCACTTCGTCATCTCGTTCCGAAACCATCTCTTCATCTGGTTCTCGGAGCTGCCATGCTCTCGACCTCAGGCTTCCCTCTCGACGTCTTTCCACCCCGGGCACGGTGTCCTCCATAGCTAGGGACTTCATCCCCTTCCCCAGATATAGTCCTAGGTCACTCTCCGTGAAACATGGACTGTTGCTGGAAGACTCTGGTGTCTGCATGCCTTTCTCTTCTTCCTATAACTCCCCTGCTGGTAAGGCTACAGCAACGACTACAAATCTCACCCCATGGGCACTTCTATTCCCATTTTCACCGACCCCATCTACCCCGACGCTCCTCTTTCCCATTGTTATCTCATTATTTCTTTGGCTGTGACCCGTTCTCTCTATTTCTCTATTTTTCTCTTCCAATCTATCCAACTTCTCAATTATAGCCTTCATGAAGGTTTGAGTTGATTCTCTCTCCTTTCGTGCTTCTTCCATTTCCTTCCGTATGGTTTCTTCCATCTTCTCCATCCATTCCGTTGTCGAAGACATTGAAGATCTATGGTTCTCGTCTCATGCCATCGTCTCAACGTGTTTGCTGCTTTTAGTACTGTTCCCCGCAGACAGTGCCAACTATTGACGGCTGATTTTCATTCCAGGGATAATTCGATAAACTTACTCATTGAACAATCCTCACTCAACTGTGAATTTATTTAGTTCGGGGAGACCAAACACAAACTTAGAAAAAGATGAGAAAACACACAGATAAAACAGATGGTTTAACGTGGTTTCGGCGGAATGGATCCAATCTACATCCACGGGCACAAGGGAAAAGGAAGTTATATAACATGGTCGGGTATGACCGACCTGCCTATCTCTCGAGCTCGTCTGACCGACCTCTTACAAGCTCACTCTTACACTTAAGCTTTTTGCTCTCTATTTTACAAGTTAAGAGATATTTTAGCCAATCCTTTACAAAGAATTCTCGATCCTTTTATATACTAGGGAAAATTCTACTGTTACACCAATCTCATGACGTCAGCCACACGAATCTACCATCAATGCGAGGGCTCTCTTCCCCAACTGCTCTGCTGAAAGTAGCTCTGCCATTTGACATCACATTAAACCATGCCACTTTTGGCCACTGCCACACGCTACCTCCAGCCTGTAATCTATCATCGCTCATGTGATAGCATGCACTAGAAGATAAGCCAGTGACCTGCTCTGGTCACGTCAGACCTCTTTAGAAGGTGCAAGTCCACATGTAGGGCTTACGTCATCTTGACTTGATCATAAAGCTATTACCTCGACCTGTCAGGTCGGTCCTGAAACGACATCATGTCCTGTTGAGCTACCGGGTCAGGTCGATCCTAAACGACATCCCGTCCTTTTGAGCTACCAGGTCAGGTCGGTCCTTAAGCCTTGCTTCCCATTCGCTTCTCTGAACATCTTCTCATCAGGTCGGGTATGATCTGCTGAGCCGATCCTCATTCTGACACGAGGCTCTAAATACTGAGTTGCTTTAAGAGTCTGATGTTGGGGCGATCCTCATTTTGACCTGACCACCTCAGACCTGACCACCTTGGACCTGACCACCTCAGTCCTGACCATCTCGAACCTGATCGCCTTGGTCCTGACCACCTCGGATTCAGGCTCCTCTGTTTGACTTCTTATTCTCACAAGGACCTTAGGCTTTTACCTTGTCAAGTGTA
Organism: Zanthoxylum bungeanum; assembly: GCA_019454045.1. Classification (NCBI taxonomy): domain Eukaryota; kingdom Viridiplantae; phylum Streptophyta; class Magnoliopsida; order Sapindales; family Rutaceae; genus Zanthoxylum; species Zanthoxylum bungeanum. The sequence continues at coordinate 37,074 of SKCR01035739.1, read as the reverse complement.
AAACTCATTTCACCTTTTCTTGAGATTCTAATTTCTTGGGGACCTAAAAACCACCCTCAACAATATGACTCGTCATTTAAATAATAAACTAATATTTAAAATTTTTTTTGGAATTATTCTAATATATTATATAAGGAAAAAGCTCGCCCATTTCATAAACTTCAAAGGAAAACAAAAGTGAAATCTACTTAACATAAAACACACTCTGCGTTTGGCCCTGCGGTCTTTGTTTAAACAAATTTTGAATCTTTAAAATCGGCACTGAATGAGTACTTGCAACTAGCATTCAATTATTATTAATACAGCACTAAGATTTAGACCATAGTAATTGGTCAGTTCTAAGGAGGGGAAATATTATTCCCCTCTATTACTTATTTACTTCACTGCAAGAAAGTAGCAACCTAGCTTCAAGCCTCCTTTGCCTGTTGACCCTTGCAATGAAATCGTCAGCCCTTTTGCTCAATTCCTCCACCGCCGGGAAACCTGAAGGCTCATCATCTTCATCATTAATAATATTTCCATTCTCTACTTCTTCCTTAACCCATTTGTTCTTTACTACATTCTCTCCATCTCCACTACAATTCCTCTTCACATTTAATTCCTCCAAACATTTCTCCCTTTGCATCTCTTTATTATTGTCTTCAGTAAACCCAATACTAGATGAATTTTGAACACTTTGCCTCTTGCTAACGTAATCATCATAGTACACATCGCTAGCTGGGGAGGATCCTGAAGCAAACAACTTGGATTCTCCAATAAGAATGATAATGATAAGATTCCCCACAAAGAACAAAACCTTGTGGCTGAGTAAAACCATGCCAACTTTTGGGAGAGAAACAAAGAGAAACGCCTTCATGGAAGACAATAAATAGGGAAACCAGAAAGGGCTGGAGCAGAACACACTGCAAGTTAATGCTGTTAAAGAGTAAATGAAGAAATTGTCAACAACTTGATAGTTCTTGCAGCGCCTTTTTATCATGGCTTGAGTCATTTTCATATCTTGTCAAGGCTAGAAGAGTTCAGAGGCGATTCATCTCAAGAAGCATGAAAGAAAATTACCATCTGACTGAACGTAAAGGCAATGAAGAAACAGGATTATATGGTGAAAAAAAGTTCATCACATGCTACACTTTTTTTCTTTTGTTTGGGTAGGTGGCTTTTTGAAAAGCTACAAGGGAGATTGATCGGTGCCTATTGGCTTCTTTTCTTTCTTTTTCTTTTTTTTTTTTTTTTTTTTTTTTTTTTTGTTCTTTTCTATGCTACTTCTGGTTTCCACTTTCCACTACTGTGGTTGATGGTTTTGATTTTTTTTTTTTTTTACAGCAATTAAATTTTACAGTAACCATACGGTGAGTTAGCTTGGGCCGACAATTTCCTTGAACAGCGAAATATTGTTCCAAACTTCCAATTACACAAATCTGTTATTTCCGAGAAGCTGTACTGAAGTAAATTTGTCATATCAAACATCAATTTTTTTTTTTATTGTGCCAATGTTTTTTTTTTTTTAAATTCTACCGTCAAATAATTCCACTCGCCTAAGCGATACAAGTAAAATTCTCAATTGTCCTAAATTTTTATAAAAAAAACATCCCTGAATTCTAACACAGGACCTCAAAGGCACACCATAAACACTACACCACTAAATCACGCTCATTGAGGACATGTCAATGTCTTTGTCTATGCGTAAATTTGAAAATGCTATTTAATTAATAATTTAAAATTATTTATTAAGATATTTTAAATAATTTAATCATAAAAAATATTTTTGATGTGATTTTAATCATTCTTAAATGGACGATTAGACTCTTAGGTATTTAAGCAGTAAAAAATCACAGTGATATATATTATATTGATTATGATTTTGGCTTTGAAAGTTTTATGTTTTGACTCTTTCTGGCATCCTCAGGTATAGTTTCTTCATTCTAACTTCCATTAGATTTTTTTTTAGGCCCTTGGCACCTTGCAGGTTACGTAATAAAGGAGGATCCCACTTACAAAAGCTTTTGTATAATTTCTTTTCCATGTTGAGAGATGCTTACTGAAAGAGAAATGACAGTCACCAGTCAAAGAAGTTTTTTTTTTTTTTTTTTTTTTTGAAATCGTTGGAAACCCCGACACCAAACCACCTATTCTGGGCCGCGGCGCAGGTAAAACCTCCGGCTGCCCCAGGCTCTTACAAGAAGTTGCACCCCCTGGATTCGAACCCAGAACCTCAAGGTGAGATTCTGGACTCTTCACCACCAAGCCACACCCCTTGGGGGCCCGTCAAAGAAGTTGATTTGCCTTTACCTTCCATGTATGGTGGTTCTACAGTAGAACCGAACAAACAACATTATTGAGTGGAATAGTAAGGAAAAGCTAGTAATAATAGATGGGATTGAGATGTGGGATTGCAAGTTCGGCTTATGATGAATATTTATGTCCCGCTTAAGATTTTGATTAACCTTGACAACATAGCAAGCATTAGTCATCTAGTCACAAGTACGTATATTGTGCCCCATCCAACATATATTGAGGTATATTTTCATTGATCAATTACTTCATTTGGGTCATTATTGGGGAGTTGATGATGCAAAGAGTTCATCTCATATCTCATATTGGATGACTGTAATTGTGAAAAAGATTTTTTAAGTGTATCGGATAATCCTATCCATTATATTAATCTTTTGATTAATTAGATACAATCTATATCAATTAATATTAGGTTTGTGTTAGGAGATCATGGGCTGAAGCTGGCACCCAAGTAAAATGAAATTGAGAATAATTGTTAGTTCAGGAGGCTTTGCTTACCATATAACAGTACAATAATAATTATGAGGCTTAGTCTACCATAAATCTTAACAATAAAATAAAGCAACGAGACACAAATTTAACGTGGTAAAACCCTCAATGTGAGGGAAACATCCACAGATAAAAGTAGAAGGATTTTGCTATAATGGAAAGAATTTTACAACCCTCTCTAAATACAAGGAGTGAACAATCTCACACTCTCTTAGAATAGAAGAATTACAACTCTCTCACTAACTCTTAAGAAGAAACTATAATTTCTCTCTTAGAATACAAAAGATTTGGTTGAGAATGAGATGAAGAAAATAATGAAATGAAGCCTCTATTTATAAGCATGAGATTCACTGTGTGTGTAAATAGTGAATTCCATTTTTTTTATTATTTTCTTTTTAAGCATGTGGGATCCACTCAAAATAATTAATTTATTTATTTTCACTCATGCCTTTGGTGGCTTTCACAAATTGTTGATTTTAACAATTCTCCCACTTGGAAACTTGATTGAGAACCAATCAGTTTCCACACCATCCATTCTACTTTGCATTCTTCAAGCTGCTTACGTTCTGCTAAGCCATAGAGGATCTACACCATATAAAATTTATGTATTGATATGATTGGTCATTACGTCTGTAGGTTCTCATTGGTGTGTACCTTTAATAAGTCCACACTGCCTTGTTCCACTACTTCACGAACAAAGTGGTATTGTACCTCTATATGCTTTGTTCTTGAATGAAAGACTTGATTCTTTGCAATATACAAAACACTCTGACTATCACAAAATAAAGGAATCTTCTATTGTTTGTGCCCGAGCTCTTCCAATAACCTTTGAAACTAGGGTGGCAGAAAAGCCCGAAGCCCGGCCCGGCCCGACAAGCCCGGGCGGGCTTTGGCCTGGCCAGGGTAACACGGGCCCGGGCCGGGCTTCACCCAAAAAGCCCGGGCCCGGCCCGGCCCGGGCTTAAAATAAATAAATAAATATTTTAATTTATAAAATATATAAATTTTTATAATAAATTTTTTATATTTATAATTTTTTATAATAAAAAAATCGGGTCCGGGCTTAAAATAAATAAATAAATATTTTAATTTATAAAAAATATATATTTTTATAATAATATTTTTTATTTATAATTTTTTATAATAAGAAAATCGGGTTTGGGCTTAAAAAATAAATAATAAATATTTTAATTTATAATATATATATATTTTTATAATAAATATTTTATAATAAATATTTTATATTTATAATTTTTTATAATAAAAAAATCGGGTCCGGGTTTAAAATAAATAATTAAATATTTTTTATTTATAAAATATATATATATATTTATATAATAATTTTTTTTATTTATAATTAAAAAATCAGGCCCGAGCCCGACCGGGCCTGCCCGGCCCGGCCCGATGACAGCATGGGCCCGGACCGGGCTTTGATAAGCCCGGCCCGAGCCTGGCCCGTTGCCATGCATATTTGAAACCAAATAGCTTCCTTGCAAGCTTGTGTAGTTGTCATGTACTCAGCTTTTGTTGTAGACAAAGCCACAACATTCTGTAACTTGGATACCCAACTCACTGCTCCTCCTGCAGGATAAACACATAACCCGTGGTGGATTTTCTTTTGTCAAAATCTCTCTGTAAAATCTGAATCCACATAGCCTCTGACAACTAATTCTGATCCTCCATAACACAATACAGCATCTGAGGTTCCTTTGATATATCTAAGGATACTCTTAACAATATTCCAATGCTCTCTATCAGGATTCGCCATAAAACGACTAACCGCTCCCACTACTTGAGCAATGTCCGGTCTTGTACAAATCATGGCGTTCATTAAACTTCCCACTGCTGATGCATACGGTACTCGAGACATCTCCTTCCTCCTCTCAGCTTCATTGCTAAGACACATAAAAGAGAATAACTTGAAATTAACAGGAAGTGTGGTATAAATTGGCTTACAATCTTCCATGTCGAACTGCCGTAAGATTTTCTTCAAGTAATTTTTTCTGAGAAAGCCAAATCTTTATGTTATTTCTATCTCGGTGTATTTACATCCCTAGAATCTTGTTTGCTGGTCCCAGATCCTTCATGTCAAACTCCCTAGCTAAATGTGCCTTTAATTCTTTGACTCGATCTTTGTTAGGGTCTGCTACTAATATGTCGTCCACATACAGCCCCTTTACTCATCAGCATAACCCAAAAAAATACATTTTCTAGATTTTGGATCTAACTTTGTTCTTTCTTGAGCGTTGTACATCACGTACACAAGAGAATAAAAAATGTGAAGAGATGAGTAATCAGCTGGCTTTCCGCTCCACATCTCCATCGTTCTTCAAATCATTGGCAGTTGATGAAGATCTATTTACAGCATAACATGCTGTATGAATTGCTTCTGTCCAAAAGCATTTGATAGACTAGCTGTTCTGAGCATAACTCTTACTCTTTCCAGCAACGTTCTATTTATCCTTTCCACCACACCATTTTGTTGAGGAGTGTGTGGTGTAGTAGTCCATCTTTTGATGTCTTCTTGCTGACAATATGCATCAAAATTTTTTCTGTAATATTCTCCTCCAATATCTGTCCTTAAACACTTGATTCTTTTTTCTGTTTCTACTTCAATTTGTGCTTTGAAATTTTTGAAAACTGGTATCACATCTTACTTATTTTTGATCGGGTACACCCAACATCTTCTAGAAAAGTAATCAATAAATGATACAAAATATTTTGGTTTCCCCAGAGATTGTACCGGTGCTTCCCAAACATCAGAGTGAATCAACTCTAAAATGGTTTTACTCCGAGCACTTGACTTGCTGAATTTTAATCTATTTTGCTTACTTGTAACACAATGCTCACAAAACGATAGACTAACTGCTTTTAAGCCTGGGAGTAGCTTTTGATTGATAAAAATCTTCATTCTCTGTTCTGACATGTGGCATAGTTTCTGATGCCACAACATAGAGAAGCTTTCTCTCCAGAATCCAATGAAGCCACCGATGTTGTTGCTTCATATATCGAGTCTCCCAAGAGCATATACAAATTTGCTGAGATCTTTTCAGCTTTCAAGACAGTAAGTGCTCATTTCACTATTTTTAATACCTCGTTTTCAACAACGGTCTTGTATCCGAGGTCATCTTACTGTCCAATTGACAGAAGATTTTTTTTCATTCCCACAACATGTCGAACATCTTATACAGTGCGAATAGTACCATCGTACATCTTTATTTTGATGGCTCCAATCCCAATAATTTTCTAGACATGATCATTGCCTAGAAAAACCGATCCTCCAGAGATAGATTCATAATGACAAAACCATTCTCTCCTCGAGGTCATGTGCCATGTTTGATTGAGTTGGTGCTTGGAGTGCCAATCTGATTTGTATATTTTATTATTTATTAATAAAATAACTATATTTTTCATTTCATACCTTACAATGGTATTGTCATTATGCATATTAAATTGTGTATAGATATGCTAAGAATGGCATCGACCTTAGAATAGTCTTGACACTAGGTGTAAACTATTCTTAAAGTAAATATTCCTAGTTGTTGTTTTTGGAATACAGTCGAATTCCTATAACCTAGAAGACTAGCACATGTCGTATATTGGAATTGGAGTTCCAATGGTTTAACCCGTTGTACCATGAGTTTTGGAAACTCGTATAGACATGTGGGTATTCGTTGAAGCGAATACTGAATGACTCACAGGTGATTCCTAATAGTTGGAAGTACACACTACCGTCAATAGGAATCTCATCGAGTCGAGTAGTATATGTAATCCTTTGACTATAAGATAGCATTGATTTGTGTGAGATCCTCCACACTTTGATGTCATGTATGTCAGAAACCTTTCATGGTCTGGCCTCTAGATGTTCGTTGCGTGTGGACCGATGCACTCAGTAATCAAGTGCGAAACAAGATAGGATCCGTCAGCTCGTATGTGTACCGTAAAGGGTTTAGGTATCCATGTAAGTAAGGTCACGATTCTTAAAGACTTTTGCCAAAGCCGATCACCTAGGGTGGATCGCATCAGTTGTAAAGAATCGTGGACATGTCGACATGAGATGTGCGCCTTGGAAACTTGACGGTGTATTCTATGTTTCCTGAGCACAACTCGGATAGCCTACGACGGAGGGATTGTTAAACATATGTGATGACCTCGACTTGTATAGTTCAGAAAGGTCGTTCGTGTTCTTCGCAAATTCGGAGGTGGCCGAATTATGTACATATTAATTAGGCTTATATGACGAACGTGTCTGGACTTAGAGAGTCCCGATATGAAGTGTACTCGTTGAGCACTTGGGTAGCCGATTAATTTGATAAAAGATCATATTCGATATTATAATTATCAACTAAGATAATCAAATGTTATTGGATAACATTGATTATTTACTTTGACCTAATTGGATTAATTGGATTAATTCAATAATTACACAAGGGCTTAATTATAAAATCATAATTATCTCTACCATTTGAGGATATTATGGTAATTGTAAGTATGTAATAATATGTGGTTTTGGCTTGATTTAATTGGATTAAATCAAAGTGGCAAACATTTAACTAATCCATTCCTAATCATTGGCTTGATTTAATTGGATTAAATTAAAATGGAAGACATTGGAGATTAGTCACACCTAATTATACATATTTGTACAAATTAGATTAAGCCCATTTAAAAGTTGATTACAACTTTTATTAATTAAAAATTGCCTAAGTTTTGCTATAAATAGTACGATTTAGGAATGTTTTAATTACAAGTACAAATACAAGCAAATTCTTAGAGAGATTAGCCTAAATTAGAGAAGTGTTTAAAGAAGCTTGTGAGGTTTTTTCAGCATTTCAATTAGGAGAAATCAAGATTAGATCTTGAAGTGAATCTTGGTAGCACTGGAAATCAAGGTTGGATCTTGAAGTCAAGCTTACACACCTTGGAGGTTCTCCGATGATTTCAACAAAGGAGAGGTAGATTGGATCTTGCATCAAGATTACTAGGTAATGTTTGATATTCTCCTAAGCTACGTTTATTTGTGTATTAGATGCGTGATCACATAGCTTAATGTTGAAATAAGGCTAATCAATTGTGTTATGATACTTTAGAAGTATAAACACAAGATGCTTGTAATTAGGTTAAAGATGTTCATGTTGGACATGAAAACTTAATAAGAGTTTGGAACTCTAGATTAAAGCTTAGAGTTATGGCTATCATTTTAGAATCACTTGACCACCTTTGGGTGACCTAGAATTGTTCACGAGACATTTCTTATTAGGATTCTAATTTGGTTTGTGTATTGAATTCAAAATTTACGCAAATGCGTATTTACAATAAATTTATGTTTTTGGAAAAATATTGATATTTTGAAAAACTTGATTTTTATTTTATAATATGTGTTAATATTGGTTTTGAAATTGAAAATTAATTTGGGGTATTTTTGAAGTGTTTAGGGAGAACCGGAAGTGATTAGGATAAAATACCATAATCCCTTCAGCTCACTGGAAATTGAGCTGAAGAAAAAAATAAATGAAAACAAAAAAAAATAGAAGACAGACCTGGCGCTACAGTGCGCGCGCGCACTGTAGCGCGTGTACTTCACGCGCTTCGCGCCCTTGGCGTTCACCGATTTTGTTTCCGCTCGTTCTGAAGCTTCCGGACTCCGATTCAGTCCCGGTTTTTTTTCTATACACTCGTAATGGAATATAATATTTTATTAAATAATTTAAAATTACACCCATACTTGATATTCATGGGTTAGACCCATTTCTGCTTCTCGGGACATCGATCCGACTCTAGGGGTTCCACGACTGCCCTAATAATGTTGTTGCAGAATCAACCAACCATGCATTACTTAGCCGTTTTCTACTATCATTGAACACCATTGCTACTTCATTGTAAGGTGTGCCACCTTCTTCAGAAGTACTTGCAACATATCCCTGAGTATTGCTGCAACATGAGCTTTTCTCCGTCTTTCTTAAGATTCCAACAATCTTTCTTGATGTTCCCTTTCTTGCCACATTGTAGCATTTAAAATTCTTCTTACTTCTTGATTTCGATCTGCCATGATTTTGACTCCCACTTGAGCCACGTTCCGTTGATCTCCCTCTTGTCACCAGATTTTGACTCCCACTTGAGCCACGTTCCGTTGATCTCCCTCTTGTCACCAGTGCTTCTACTGTTGCGAACTAGATGATCTATCTTCCTTATTTTTGCGCCTAGACTCTTCTTCCAGAGCAACAACTGCAACTTCATCAAGACTAGATTACCAGTGACAAATTACTTTTCAAGTTGATGATAAATTGATCATACGAATCAGACAGACTTTGAAGTAGAATCTCCGCACGTTCATTTGTTGATATACTATAATCCAACACAATGAGTTGGGAAAATAGTGTATTCAAGTTGTTAATGTGATCCGTCATGGATGTGGACTCACTCATTCGAAGAGTGTAAAGTCTCCTATTCAAGAAAATTTTATTGTGTAGTGACTTGACCTCGTACAATTTAGTAAGTGCATCCTTTTATTTTAAGTTTCTATAGGGAAAATTTACTCCCAGTGAACTTCTCAATTTCGAACTTTCTTGCCATGTTTCTGATGACGATCAGCTTCTCACTTGAACCGACTTTTTTACTATTTCATTATGAATAGTACTGTATACGTGAATAGTATCATATACGTGAATAATACCATATACGTGAATGATATTATACCGTATATGTGAATAGTCTTTTCGTGAACAGTAACCCTGAACCTGAAGCGCTGATACCACTGTTAGAGGATCGTGGGCTGAAGCTGACACGTAAGTAAAATGAAATTGAGAATAATTGTTAGTTGGGGAGACTTTGCCTACCATATAACAATACAATAATAATTAGGATACTTAGCCTACCATAAATCTTAACAATAAAATAAAAAATGAGACACATATTTAACGTGGTAAAACCCTCAATGTGAGGGAAACATCCACATACAAAAGTAGAAGAATTTCACTATAGTGGAATTTTTTTTACAACATCTCTCTAAACATAAGGAGTGAACAATCTCACACTCTCTTAGAATATGAGAATTACAACTTTCTCACTAACTCTTAAAAAAACTATATTTTCTCTCCTAGAATACAAAAGATTTAATTGAGAATGAGATGAAGAAAATAATGAAATAAAACATCTATTTATAGGTATGAGATTCACTATGCAAATAGTGAATTTTTTATTTTCTTTTTAAACATGTGGGACCCATAAAAAATAATTAATTTATTTATTTTCACTCATGCTTTCAGTGGCTTTCACAAATTGTTGACTTTTAACAGTTTGTTTATTAATGTAGGTGCATGCGGGTGTTTCTGTGAGATTTATGGGTTGGATATGTGTAATCAATAATCATAGGAAAATACTTTTCCTATCCGTTTGATTAGTTTTTTGGTGCTTAATAGTGATCAAGCATTAGCTTCAACTTTTCACCCTTATTATTATTATTTTTTTTTTAGAGATGAAACTTCACAGCAGAATACCAAAAGAAATCTAGAAAAGTTTGATAATAAATAAAATGTATATATAGGAGATATTCCGGTCTGGGGACTAAAATATTCAATCAATTGTAAGTGATTGGACGAAACAAATCACATCAAAATAATGAACTAATAACTCGTTTTAAGAGGGAACAAGTTCCAACTCACTTGATTAAGATAATTCTATAATACGTCAGTAAATAAAAAATTCATATAATTATTAATTTTCGGATTTGATTTTTATTAGCATACAAATATTCTTCTCAAAACTTTCGAGTCTTGTACTCATAACCGCCGGACATGATTCCATCATCCTATATACTTTGTTTTCATTTCTTTTTGGGACATAATTAATAGTAATCCACCAAATAAAAGTTAATATATGTAAAAGCAATAAGGACGTTCAAGTTTTATTCGTATTTGTAATGAAATAATAATAATAATAATAATAATAATAATAATAATAATATAATAATAATAATAATAATAATAATAATAATAAATAATAATAATAATATAATAATAATAATAATAATAATAATAATATATAATAATAATAATAATAATAATAATAATAATAATAATAAATAGATTAATACCTTCCTTAACACACACATATATATTTAAGAGCAGTATTTGGTTTGCATAAAAGGCAACTATACGTAGACCCGGCCGGCGGTTCGGTTCCGGTTTAATTTTGAAAATTATTTAGAATAAATGAGATTAATTTTATAAATAAAAAAAATTATTACATTGAAGAGCTTGAGCTTAAATTTTTAAAAATTTAAGTTGCCGACGTATCCTCCAAGGGTGAGAGGAATCAAAGCTCACGTAGTTCCATTACAATTTTAAGACATATCCCCTTTGTAAAATATAAATTACAATTTTACAATTATCAATCATCATTATCAGTTGATCATTCGGCTCCGGTTCCGCTTGCACTTGTTGTTGCACTTGCAGATGCATTATCGAACAAATCTTCAAAATCATCGGGGGCATCTTCTTGTTGTCTCAGATCAGCTCGAGTCCAATCATCCACACAAGCTGTTGCTTCTAGAGTGCTTGGATGTAATGAAGATCGCCTATCTTCCAATATATTACCTCCCAAGTTGAAGGCTTGCTCAACCGCAATGGTGGAAATATGTGCTGCCAATATCTCTTTAGCAATAATTGATAAAACAAGATATATATTTTGATGCCGGTTCCACCATTCAAGGATTTTAAAATTTTTACTGCATAAACTTTCATTAGAAAACTCAAAATTTGTAGATAAATAATTATCTAATTCAGGGTTATTAGTTGTCGTATCCATAGCTTTTTTATTTCGTTGCAATAACCAACGATCCCCTGCGCTAAGTCTTGTTTGAATTACCGGTTCGCTACTACTAGATTCACCTAATGTTCCTAAGTTATATCTTACAATATAATCATTAATAAAACAATTAAATCATTTCTTAATTTCGTCATTAATCTTGTAATATAAATTTCAACTAATATTCCTAAATAACCATAATAAGCTTGTAAAGCACCATTCAAACCTTCTAATTTAAATCTAGGATAAAAAACAGCAGCAATAAGATAAAGTAAAGGAATTTCTCTAAAACAATTCAACCATTTTACCTTCATAACAGTAATGGCTTCTAACAAAACAATATCATTAGGATCGCTACTGTCAACATGCTCATCGAGAGTGCCAACAATATTTAAACTCTCAAGAAGAAATAAATGTGCTGTAGGATAATAAACACCGCTAAAAACTAAAGTAGCATTATTAAAAACTCTTAAAATATCTAAAAAAAAATTCACAAATATCCCATTGACTAGGATAAAGTGTGATATTTTGAACATGTTGAGAAAAAAACTACATAATGCATCTTTGTATTGAAATACTTGACATAAAAGAAAATAAGTTGAATTCCAACGTGTTGGAACATCTCTTGAAAATTTAATCGGTTTAATACCATTTATTTTACAAAACTTCGTCCATTCTCTCCTAACTTGAGAATATGACCAAATACAGTTAAGTGCCGCTTTAATTGGATCAAGGAAAGGTGATAATAATTTTAGACCGTCTTGCACACATAAGTTAAGGACATGACATGTGTTTGGGCCAAATTTGGTCCAGGGGTAGTTTCGTCATTTTACTTCAAACCCAATACTGGACGCATCCCTGAAGCCTCCTAATCAAACCCCAAAGACATAATGTCGGCCCAGGACCGATGAACACCAACACCCGTAACCCAAGGACCATCCAGAGGCCGGCCCACGTAACGCCTCAGTTCATAAACTACACCCACAAACTCAACAGTTGCCAGCCAACAACGGGCAAACACAATAAAACCCCCCTCATGAAGTCAACAGTTATCGATGCCCAACGGACAAGCAATCAAAGAGCAATAAATGCACGCAAAGGCGTGTATATTAGAGAAGAGGCTCCAGAAGAAGAGGGGCGAGCTCTCACACCCCGAACCTAATATTACTCTCTCCATAGCTCTCAGCTCCCCTATCTACCGCCCTCACGGCACCCTACGAAGCTCAAGGTAGTATCTTACTTTGACCTTCATACTACTACTACCTTTATTCATTCACTGACTTGGGCGTCGGAGTGCCCCCGGCACCCACCACACCGGTGGGCAGTGCTCCCGCTCACTCTACATTTTTGTTTCGCAGGATCGCCAGTGCCCCCTTCTATGAAATCTCAATTGTGGACCTCGGGTGAAAATCAGCGTCTACAATTTGGCGCCCACCGTGGGGCCCTAGCGATTCATGGCAAGCAAAGATCCCACCATCAGACGACCGTTCACTAAACCACCAATGAAGAAATCATATTTCTCCAGCAGACCGATCACAACAAGATTCCTCTTCTGCATGAAAGGAAGTACAAGAGTTTAAAAGAGCAATCTTCCTCAATCTACATGGAGTCACACTACTAAAAAGGAAGATCAGAATGAACTAATAAGGTAAAAATCCCGCTCGACACGGTAAGGATGTAGACTCAACTAATAAAGGATAATCAGAATGAAGATCCGGCATGAGACAAATAAGCCACGAAGGCTTCCTTTTATACCACACTCAATTTGGCGCACCAAGTTCCCGCCTATAGATGCCACAAAGTTCCAGTTCTCATTCACAGAGCCACATTCGACAAGGTGCGTTCAAAGGTATGGCATCAAACAGAAATGCCACTACGACAAGGCAAAATTAAAGGTCAACCAGCGACTCTACTTGTATCAAGGTTTGATATTGGGCAGAGATACCATTCAACACTATGCGAATTAAGACTTGACACCAGTCATAGGTCCACTCGGCATGACAAAACGAAGACGGTTGAATTTGCAAGTACCTGACGTTCATTCGACATTGTATATTGATCGACGAACGAAGCCCACCATGCGCTCCAAAATACCTCTTTAAATAGCAACCAAGTAGCACACTCACCAGAGTTACCAAACGGCACAAACCATTTATCTTGATCCCTTACAAAGGGAGAATGAGAGAATATCAAAATCAGACCACATGTCTTTCTCCCTATCGGGTATCATGGAAGCTTTGTTGCGCACCACTATGAAATGAGTATATAATATAACAAATACACGAAGCATTTCGCCAAAGGACACTTCATACTACTCTCTGACATGTGGCGTCTCAACTAAACTGTGCTCGGCCCTTTTCGCGTGAAGATTGCTTTGCTGGACACTGAGTAGTCTGCGCCATCAACAGGAAGTCAGGAACAGATCGTAGAGCCCATGTCATCATAACCAGAAGATACGACAGAAGTTGGTGGAGCACATAAGTCGTGCTTGAGACCACGTGAGAACCCACTGAAAGTTACCGAGTTGATTGGTATGCAGCATGTCGAGTCGACTGAGGTTGATGGTCGTGCTTGAGACCACACGAGAACCCACTGAAAGTTATGGTGTTGATTGGTAAAGACCACCTCGAGTCGACTGAGGTTGATGGTCGTGCTTGAGACCACAAGAGAACCCAATGGAAGCTGCCGAGTTGTTCAGTAAAGACCACCTCGAGTCGACTGAGGTTGATGGTCGTGCTTGAGACCACAAGAGAACCCAATGGAAGCTGCCGAGTTGTTCAGTAAAGACCACCTCGAGTCGACTGAAGTTGATGGTCGTGCTTGAGACCACAAGAGAACCCAATGGAAGCTGCCGAGTTGTTCAGTAAAGACCACCTCGAGTCGACTGAGGTTGATGGTCGTGCTTGAAACCACAAGAGAACCCAATGGAAGCTGCCGAGTCGTTCAGTAAAGCCCACCTCGAGTCGGCAGAGGTTGATGGATTCGGTTGCATGGCTGCTGATCTCGGTGTGGAAGTTAACAACCTAGCTCATCGTTAATGAAGAAGGTGTTGTGAATGAAGTGCATTCAAATAAGGAACGGATCCAGATTCCTCCAAGCAAAGAAAAGATTCTAATATGCCCAAGTATGGAGAAGGAACTAGCGGGTTGATCATCCAACAATATTTTTAAACAGCCTGCAAAGTCACGTGAAGAAATAAAAAAAGGAACATTACAAACCGCCAAGCACACGTGCCAAGCGGGCCCATACTCACACCATGCAAGGACTTTCCACGAGAACACAAGGAAGCCACACCCTCCAGCCATGCAATGGTCTCATTCGACACAACACAAACGAAAGTTTAGCACGTGGTAGAGGTTCCATTTGACATGGATGAAGGCTTGCATTTGGTAGAGGTCTCATTCTACACGTGATGGATGAATCATCTTCTCCACATGACAAGACATGTCACCTTCAGGTTAGTCATCATCTCCATGTTACGTTGATTTAATACTGTCAACTCCAGACTACATAGGGAATATTTTATCATGCCTAGTAGAATGAAGAACCTTATGGGACCTCCTTTAGGTCCAGTCGACCAACCATCATCAGGTTAGGTAGAGTGAAAATTATTTTAAACTCCACGAGGTCCATTCGACCTTAGACCCCCATTGATATCTAGAAAGGTATTGTAGTATGAGGAATGGAACCCTCTTTGACCTTTCTTAGATCTAGTAGAGTCAGGAATATGATGATTTCCTTGGACTTTCATCTAGTCCATTAATCAAATCCATTCAACAGTAGTCTCATAGGGTAGAGATGACCTTAATAACTTTCATCGAAATCCATTCCATTGTAGTATCATAGACATTTTTTTTAGAAATGACCATGATAGGCAACCATCTCTTCCATACTACGAAGATAATCATCTCCACACTACGTTTGAAGATTATCATCCCACTCTGGACTTCATGTCGAGTCAAGTTGTAGACGTGGATTACACATGTCGTATGACTTATATCTTCCTGGCCTCAGCAAGTCCAGATGACTGGGGACATCCCCCATAGACTCATGTCGAGTCAAGTTGTAGACATGGATTACACATGTCGTATAACTTCCTGGTCTCATCAAGTCCAGTCGACCGGGGACATCCCCCACGGACTCACATCGAGTCAAGTTGTAGACATGAATTACACATGTCGTATAACTTCCTGGCTTCATCAAGTCCAGACGACTGGGGACATCCCTCATAGACTCGTGTCGAGTCAAGTTGTAGACATGTATTGCACATGTCGTATGACTTATATCTTCATGGACTCATCAAGTCCAGTCGACCGGGGACATCCCCCACGGACTCACATCGAGTCAAGTTGTAGACATGAATTACACATGTCGTATAACTTCCTGGCTTCATCAAGTCCAGACGACTGGGGACATCCCTCATAGACTCATGTCGAGTCAAATTACAGACATGAACTATTCATGTCGTATGACATATATTCCTGGCCTCAGCAAGTCCAGATGACTGGGGACATCCCCCATAGACTCATGTCGAGTCAAGTTGTAGACGTGGATTACACATGTAGTATGACTTATATCTTCCTGGCCTCAGCAAGTCCAAATGACTGGGGACATCCCCCATAGACTCATGTCGAGTCAAGTTGTAGACGTGGATTACACATGTAGTATGACTTATATCTTCCTGGCCTCAGCAAGTCCAAATGACTGGGGACATCCCCCATAGACTCATGTCGAGTCAAGTTGTAGACGTGGATTACACATGTCGTATGACTATTATCTTCCTGGCCTCATCAAGTCCAGTCGACTGGGGACATCCTTCATAGACTCATTTCGAGTCAACTTGTAGACATGGATGGCACATGTCGTATGACTGATATACTGACCCTCATCGGGTCCAAACGATTGGGTACTTCCCCAATGGCTCTTGTAGACTCAAGTTGATAACTTGACATTCGTTTGGTTCAATTAGTAGGCAGCATCAACGCTCGAGTACAGCTACATAATATGGCCTCGTCCCAAGCGACACACGCGTCAAGTACTCTCCAAGCCAATGACTTTTGACTTAGAGAGTAGGGGACAAACTGTTTGGGCCAAATTTGGTCCAGGGGTAGTTTCGTCATTTTACTTCAAACCCAATACTGGACGCATCCCTGAAGCCTCCTAATCAAACCCCAAAGACATAATGTCGGCCCAGGACCGATGAACACCAACACCCGTAACCCAAGGACCATCCAGAGGCCGGCCCACGTAACGCCTCAGTTCATAAACTACACCCACAAACTCAACAGTTGCCAGCCAACAACGGGCAAACACAATAAAACCCCCCCCTCATGAAGTCAACAGTTATCGATGCCCAACGGACAAGCAATCAAAGAGCAATAAATGCACGCAAAGGCGTGTATATTAGAGAAGAGGCTCCAGAAGAAGAGGGGCGAGCTCTCACACCCCGAACCTAATATTACTCTCTCCATAGCTCTCAGCTCCCCTATCTACCGCCCTCACGGCACCCTACGAAGCTCAAGGTAGTATCTTACTTTGACCTTCATACTACTACTACCTTTATTCATTCACTGACTTGGGCGTCGGAGTGCCCCCGGCACCCACCACACCGGTGGGCAGTGCTCCCGCTCACTCTACATTTTTGTTTCGCAGGATCGCCAGTGCCCCCTTCTATGAAATCTCAATTGTGGACCTCGGGTGAAAATCAGCGTCTACAACATGTACAACGTATATGAAAAAACCGACCCCCTAAATTTGGTTGACATATTTCTTTTAAATCATTGATGGATGCAGTATTTGCAGATGCATTATCAAATCCAATTATTAAAAAAATTTTCTACTAAACCATATTCATCAAAAATTACCTTCATCATTCTATAAATATTCTGTGCAGTATGTTGGTCATCAAAAACTCTAAATGCAATAAGTCGTTTTTGCATGGTAAATGATGCATCAATCCAATGACAAGTCACACCCATGTATGAGTGTGTTTGCCAATGGTCACTCCAAATATCAGAACATATAGAAATACGACCTTTCATCTCTTTAAATATTTCATTTAAAATAATTTTACCAACTTTATATAATTTGAAAATATGACGTTTTGTTGTGTTTCGAGTCATTCTACATGCAGAAGGGTTTAAAGCATTATGCACATAATTATTAAAATGAAGTTTTTCACCAAAGCTTAAAGAAAGATGTGCCATACAAGTTAATTTCGCAAATTCTTCTCTATTTTTTGCATCAGAATATTTAAATAAATCTAAAGCACTCGTACCTCTACTAGATGATGCGTACTTGGCCATTTGAGTTTGCATCGTATCAATTCCAAGTTCAATCGGATGATGTCTTTCCAGGTGCTTGATCATATTGTCGTATCCACTAGAAAATTTGTAGATAACCCCACAATAGTTGCAAATTGCTCGTTGTGTATTATCTTCTAGGCGTTCCAAACGAAAATGAATTTTGAAAACATCTGAGGAACGAGCCTTAACTTCTCTTCTCCGTGATTCTGCACCGACACTAGGGCCGCTCTCTTGGGTTGGCATATTTGACATTATGTTCTCAGATGAGCTTGCCATTTTTCGTTTGAGAAATTAGGAAGAAAAATAAGAAAATTGACTAATTACGAATGATAATAACTAATTGAATTGAGATTGAGAATAAGATAATTGTATGAATTAAGATTGAGAATAAGAGAATTATAGGAAATGAGAGAGTTGAGAATTTGGTGTGTTGAAATAATGAAAAATGAATCCTATTTATAAAGTTTTAGAATTTTTTTGATACAAAAAATGCCCATAAATATAACCGTTTTATTACCGTTATTAGGGATATATTAGTAATTTAAAATTTTAGATTTTATTTTATAATTTTAAAAAAAAACAATTTTTTTTATTTGGGCTGGGAGCCGTTTGGCTCCCTGCCCCCCATGCCCCCAACGGCTACTAGCCGTTGGGCGGGGCTCCCAACGGCTAGTAGCCGTAGGGGCAAGTTTTTTATTTTTATTTTTTTATTTTTTAAACGGTTCCGGTTGGAACCGTAAAATCGGTGGAACCGTAAGGTTCCACCGGTTCCTACCGGTTCGAGTTGGGGTCGAACCCCAACCGAACCGGTCGGCCACGGTTCTGGTTGGAACCGGAACCTTCCGGTTCCAACCGGTTCGGTTCCGGTTCCGAACCGGAACCGTGGCCGGGTCTAACTATACGTCCTAGAGGACATACATTTTTGTATATGTGCATGTATGTGTACTTCACTAAAGAAATTAAAAAAGGGAAATATAGACTATAAGAATAAGATCTAGAAAAGGAAGTGGGGAAATTTTTACAGGCTGAAAGCCATTACCGGTGATTCAAAGGTAAACGATACCAATCTCGTTCACTTTTTGAAGCATATATGTAATAACCTAAATTCAGCAAGGGTAATAATAGAAATTAATCAGGAACCCGCACGATGTGCGGTTTAATTTGGATAAAAAAAATATATTTCTATATCATTTTTATCATATTTTTAATACATAAATTTTGGATTTAATTAAATGTCTATATTGATTTCAAGTGATACACTTTCAAATGATAGACTCTATAAATTATATTTAGGCTTCATGGGAGAGATAGTTAACCGAAAATATCATTGTTAGAGGATCGTGAGCTGAAGTTGGCACACAAATAAAGTGAAATTGAGAATAATTGTTAGTTCAGGAGGCTTTGCCTACCATATAACAGTACAATAATAATGAGAAGACTTAGCCTACCATAAATCTTAACAATAATATAAAGTAATGAGACATAAATTTAACGTGGTAAAACACTCAATGTGAGGGAAACTGATGAGTATTAAAAAGTGTACACTTAATAAAAGGGAAACTAATCATTTTACACTTATAATTTCATTAATCCCCTTAATTTAGCATATTTGTAAAATAATAATTAAAATTATGTTTTATATATTTGTATTGTGATTTTTATTTCTTTTGTAGGTGAATTTATATTTTCGATGCATAACTTAAAAAATGGACATGACATTTGAATTTTGGAGGCCAAAAACTTGAAACGACGTTCTAACAGTGCACAAATTCAGAAATTGCAACCATGCGCAATATTCGTATTTTGGCCATAACGTTTTACTCCAATATCAGATTCAGGTGATTTCAGTTCCAGATGAAAGAAAGCTCAAAGATCTACAACTTTTTTATTGAAAAGATTTGCTAGGTCTAAAGTTTTCAAAGCCGAAATTGATAAAATATTCAAAGAGTGTTATATGTAATTATTAAAGAAGAAAAAAAATTATAAATGGTCAATCCATCTTTCGGTGGATTGGCCCATCACTTTGACAATTTTCATTTTGTAAATGCAATTGTTAAAGAAAGAGGGTGCTGACCCCTTTATAAATAGAGGGGCTCAGCACCTCAGTAATGCATACTTTCTTCTGAATTTCTCTTTTAAAATTTGGGAGAGAGTGTCTTGTGTGTTTTATTTTTTTAAAAGTTTTCTTGTAATTTCATTTTCTTTCAGTAATAAAATTATATGTATTTTTATTTAAATTATGAGTAGCTAATTTTGTCCTGCTAGGGTAATAGGTGAAACTTTTAATATAAAAATTTAGATTAATCTTATTTATATTATAATATATAAATTGTAATCTAATGATTAATCTTTAATTTAAATCTGGATTAATTATTGATAAATTCTGTTACCGCCTATATGACTAGTTTTATTTATTTGACATAATTGAGTACCTAACTGGACTTATTATAGACAAAAGTTATCACATTATTTATGGGTGATTTTTTATGTTTTGGCATAATTAATTCCTGAAATAAATTAATTGGGTAATAATGACAATTTATATATTATAAAACATAAGATTTCTAAATTTGAAATATTAAAAGTGGATCCCCTAATACCAGTATTTTATTTTATTATTGTAGTTTAATTTAAAATTTTCAATCACTCAAACAATTCAATATTTTTCTTTTCACTCAAATTATTATTTTATCTTATTAAATCTATTCCATGTGGATCGACCCCGGTCTTACCATGTTATTTTATTATTTCGACACTCTTATACTTGAGAGTAAAGAACCACTTTTTGAGCGTGTCAAGTTTTTGGGAATCAGGATATCTTGGGATGATTTGCAAGAACAGTTTCTAAAAAAAATCTTTCTCATTCACAGGACAAACTCCTTAAAAGGAGAATCACAACTTTCACACAAGAGTCAGGGAAACACTTTACCAATGTTGGGAGAGATTTAAAGAGACGTTGAATGTTTGTCCACATCACAGGTTTGAAACATGGATACTGGTTGCCTACTTCTACGAGGGTTTAACACCCCAAGGTAGACAAATAGTGGAAATGATGTGTAATGGTGAATTTAGGGATACAAATTCTGAAGATGCACTAGATTACCTAGAACACATAACAGAGAATGCACAACAATGGGACACAATTGACACTTATGAGTCGTCTATAAAACCACAGTCATCTGATAGAGGTATGTTTAACCTTATGGAAGACCATGACTTTTCTGTTAAATATGCCTCTCTAGCTAAAAAAGTCGAGACAATTAGAAATGAGGAAGAGTGATCATGTCAAGTCAATTCAAGAAGTCACCTGTCAAATCTGTAATGCAAATGAACATGTCACACAAGTTTGCCCAATCTTACCAGCCCTGCAAGAATGTCTTTATGACAAATTCAGTTCCATAAACACCTTCAAGAGACCAAATCCAAACTCATACTCCCGAACCTATAATTCTAGTTGGAGAAACCATCCAAACTTCAATTGGAGAAATGATAATCAAGCACAAACATCGCAACAACCTCCCCAGGTACACCGAAATTTTCAAAATTCCATAGTTATGCACCATATGTCCCACTACCTAGGAAAACCCTTGAGGATACCTCACATGCATTCATTCAAAAATAAGAAGCCCTCAATAATCAAAATGTGCAAACATTGATTGATCTGAAAGATACTTTTTCCAAAATCACATATGCATTGACCATTAATGAGAAATGAAAGTTTCCTACACAACCACAACCAAATCCCAAAAGTCATCAAAACCCTCACAATGGTAGTTCTGGAAGTCAACATATAAACCATGTGAAATCTATTATTACTCTTCGCAGTGATAATGTCATCCATAGACCTATTCTTGAACCTCGCGAAGCTGAAAATAAATTAGATTCATAGGGTAAAGAAGAGGTTGATAAACCATTACCTATCATTGATGATAACAATTTTTCTCATGCACCTTAATTTCCTCAGGCATTAAAAAAAATTGAACCATTCCCCAGAGATATATGAAATATTCAAACAGGTAAAGGTCAATATTCATTTGTTAGATGCCATCCAACATATACCATCTTATGCCAAATTTCTGAAAGATTTGTACACCTTTAAAAGGAAACATCAGGTAAGAAAGAAAGTTTTTCTAGATAAAAAGGTAAGTTCCATTCTCTCAACCAATAATGCATTAAAATACAATGACCCTGGTTGTCCAACTATTTCATGTATTATTGGAAACCAAAAAATTAAACATGTTTTGCTTGATCTTGGAGCCAATGTCAACTTGCTTCCATTTTCGGTTTACCAACAACTTAATATTGGTGAGTTAAAACCAATATCAACTACTCTTTTACTTGCCGATAGATCAGTCAAGGTACCGAAAGGAATTGTAGAAGACGTGTTATTATAAGTCGATAAATTTATATATCATGTGGATTTTATTGTCTTGGAAACACAACGTGTAGCAGATAGTTATAAGTCAATTCATGTAATACTTGGTCGTCCATTTTTAGTAACAGCTTACGCTTTAATTAATTGCATGAATGGAATCATGAATTTGTCTTTTGGCAATATGACGTTGGAGCTTAATGTTTTTAACATGTGTAAACAACTATATGATGATGAGAGCGAAAATGAGAGCATGAAACTAATTGAACCAACTTTGGAAGAGCATATTCAGGGGAGTTTATTTGATCCCATGGAAATTTGTACTGCTAATTTTCTTGAATCAAGTACACAATTAGATTCAGATATTCCTAATAATTGTTTACTTGATTCTACACAGGTACTAGAAGACGATGGAGAAAAACAAAATTTGAAGGAACTATGAACACTGGAAGAAGAAAAACATGAGGAAGCACCCAAATTGGAGTTAAAGACTTTGCCGGAAGGATCGATGGAGAAAAACAGAATTTGAAGGAATTATGAACACTGGAAGAAGAAAAACATGAGGAAACACCCAAATTGGAGTTAAAGACTTTGCCGGAAGGATTGAAGTATGTATTTCTTGGAGATGAACAAACTTATCATGTGGTAATTTCTTCTTCCCTCACAAGCAATCAAAAAGGTTTGTTGTTAAATGTGTTGAAAGAACATAAACTAGCAATTGGATGGACTTTAAAAGACATAAAAGGGATTAATCCATTGATCTGCACACACAGAATACATTTAGAAGATAATTCTAGGACATATCGTCAACCCCAAAGAAGATTAAACCCTCACATGAAAGAAGTGGTAAAAACAGAAGTGCTTAAACTTCTTGATGTATGCATTATCTACCCTATCTCCGATAGTAAGTGAGTAAGTCTTACACAAGTTGTGCCAAAAAAGTCCAGAATAATTGTTGTAAAAAATGATAAAGGAGAATTAATTCCAACTTGAATCACATCTAGTGGCGTATGTGCATTGACTATAGAAAACTAAATAACGCCACTAGAAAACATAATTTTCCTTTACCATTTCTCGACTAAATTTTGGAAAAAGTAGCAGGACATCCTTACTATTGCTTTCTTGATGGTTACTCAGATTATAATCAAATTCCCATTGCATTAGAAGATTAGGAAAATGCCATATTCACATGTCCCTTTGGAACATTTGTATTTAGGAAAATGCCTTTTGGACTTTGTAATGCACCAACAACATTCCAACGATGCATGTTAAGCATATCTAGTTACATAGTTGAACATTGTTTATAGGTCTTTACGGATGATATAACTGATCTTGGGGACTCATTTGATAATTGCTTAAATAATTTGGAAAATATTTTAAAAAGATGTGAAGAAAATAGACTTGTGTTAAACTAGGAAAAATATCATTTCATGACTAATTTACGAATTTTTTTTGGTCTTGTTGTGTCATCTAAAGGTATTGAGGTTGACAAGGCTAAAATATAGGTAATTTCTAATTGCCGCCACCAAAAAGAGTCAGGGAAATCCGTTCTTTCTTAGGACATGCAAGATTTTATAGGAGGTTCATAAAAAACTTTAGTACCATATCCATACCCTTATGTAACCTCATATTAAAAGATGCAACATTTGAATGGACATAAGAATGTCAAAAATCATTTGAAAAGATTATGAGTCTTTTGACTTATGCTCCTTGACGGTGTTTTTCACACGCGTATAACGCAAGCACACGTATCGTTCAAGTAGTATAAAAATATCGATCCCACGAGGACTTAAAACCTTTTGTTATTAATTTATGAAGTCAAATTTTTACGAGTATCTAATGGATTGGTTATTTGATTGGATGATGACTTTAAAATAAAACAAGTAAATGAAATTGCTTGAAAGTAGATTTAGGAAAATTCAATTTTATAAAACTATCCAGGGTTGTGAATCTTTCCAATATCATTTTTAAAGATGAAGTGGTTATCGTATGGTTATGTAATATATCGATTTATTAACCTGGAACAGGAAATTATGTAAAAGCCTCTACCGATGGTTAGATACAAATACCCAGTGTAACCCAATTAATCATATTCCTAAGTTAATTAAGTTATCTGAATTCATTAAGATTAAGTTCCAATTATGGATACCCCCGCCCTACATGCATATTCATATCATGTAAGGAAATCTATTAAAGGGTTATTTATCCTCTAGGAAGATCGTGGGTTATTGAGTCTAAGGTCTTTAACCTAAAATCCATTTTCCAAGTTTATTTTAAGTTACCGAATCAATCTTATTAATGGCCAGTTAACAAGACGCATTAAGACTAAGGCTCAATAAATAAACTTTTATATTACCCAAATCGTAATTTAACCCCTTATAAACCGGTGATATTGGACTTCATCACAACCCCAGATAACTGACTTAGTTACGACACATATTTAGGAGTAGTAAGAACTTAAATAAAATAAAAGACATAAAGTAAATTGCTGGAAATTAATTACTGAAAAGTAAATGACGGAAAGTAAATGCTGAAAAGTAAATACTGAAAATTAAATGCTGAAAAATAAAAGCTGGAAAGTAAATGCTGAAAAGTAAATGCCGGAAGGTAAATAAAGTAAATGTATAATAAAAAAAAATGTTGAGGTAAAATAATCCACTTTTATTACTTCTATTGTGGATATCTCCCTTAATATAATATATTAACTTTGCATGATAATTACCAACCAGCCATATAGGCGGTATCCAGATTAAGTCAAATTAATAATTAATTATCAACCGACCAATCAGGCGGTATCCAGTTTAGTCAGGTTAAAACCAATTTCAATATTTACCAACCGACCATAAGGCGGTATCCTCATTAAGTCACGTTTTAATTAGTTTATATATTATATTTAAGGGAGATTAATCTAAATATTAGTAATAAAAGTTTTACCTTTTTACCCCAGCAAGGGGGAGTTACCTCCTCATTACTGAAAAGTAAAAAACTGAAAAGTAAAGAAAGGATAGTACTATTACGTAAAAGTAAATTGCAGAAAGTAAAGACTGAAAAGTAAAGAAAAGAAAGTGCAAATGCGAAAATTAATTACTGAAAGCTGTAAATAAACAAATAAGATACAATCTTCTTAGTATTCTTAAGGAATTACATAGAAGAAAGTGTGAATTTACAAATGAAATGACTTGGTATTTATAGACAAAATTTTGCCTCTACCAAATCCATTATTAAATGCTCCACCAAATCCATTATTAATTACTCCACTAATTGCTCCACCAAATCTTCCACTAATTTCTATCATGTTTGGTGGAAGTTTGACTTTTTTTATTATTTATTTATTTTACTTTGAAAATGACTTTAATAATTACGCATAACACACTTCTGGATATTTCATCACTTTCAGTCATGAAATCTTCAAAATTCTAAATTATTCTGTTCTTCAAAGTTGTAGATTGTTGAGTTTTATTTAATCTGAAACTTGAATCAGCTCAATCTGATATCGGAGTAAATAGTTATGCCTAAAATACGAAAATTGCACAAAACTAGAATTTCCGAAACTGTACTTCATTAGAACGCCCTTTCAAGTTTCTAATCTCCAAAATTAATATGTCAAGTCCAATTTTTACCCTTATTTGACCCAAATTCCGTCCTAAATGATTCCATTGAGTCCCAATATTATTTTATCTGCA
This sequence comes from Zanthoxylum bungeanum, assembly GCA_019454045.1. Lineage (NCBI taxonomy): Eukaryota > Viridiplantae > Streptophyta > Magnoliopsida > Sapindales > Rutaceae > Zanthoxylum > Zanthoxylum bungeanum. The sequence continues at coordinate 11,128 of SKCR01035739.1, read as the reverse complement.
AAATAAACTAAAACACATTAAAACGTTCATCAAACCCGAGAAACTAAACAAAATATTAAGTAAAAGGGGCGGTAAATATTGATATATTTTCCGCTCATCACACCCCCAAACCTAACATTTTGTTAGTCCTCGAGTAAAACAATAAAATAAAATACAAGAAACAATTAAAATTAAACTAAGCCACTTTCGTAGGGATCACGGTTGCATTTAGCATATGCAACAAGCCTTTAAACCCCTAGGTGTCCCTAATGGACTAGTTGTAGTCTCGTGAGGGCTTACAACAACGATACCCACAAACATTTGATAAAAGTAAGAAGATAGTAAAACTAATGCACACAAAAGCAAAAATACAAGAGAAAAGAGAATAAAGAAGTTAGTGACTAAACAGGTTAAACTTCTTATCCAAGTTAGTAGTTGTTTTCTTTCTTTCTAGATTACTGAATAAGTAAATTCTCCGATTGTTTTTTTACCATTCTTCATATACACAGCCAAAAAAATATCAATCAACTCATTTTTGCCAACAATAGTCACAAGAGTAGTTGAGAAGAGAGTAATATTTTTGTCCTAAAGTTATATCAGAATTCACATATTTTTTAAAGCAATGAAATAATTTTTCTGATTTTCTTCTTGATTTTTGATTTTTGATTTTTATTTATATACAATATCTTCCATCCATGTAACGAGCTTTGGGTCAGTGACTCCCAAACCAGTTGGCTTTATTGCACTAGATGTTAAGACACCCATACAGACTTAATAACTCAGACTTCCGATATATATATTTTTGCAACATCTTCGATCCATGTAGCGAGCTTTGGGTCAGTGACTCCCAAACCAGTTGGCTTTAAGGCACTAGGTGTTAAAACACCCCTACAGACTTAATAACTCAGATCTCGGACGTTGTTTTTTTTTTACTCCATCGCTTTTTGAGAAGCTTCCTCCAATAAAACTAGAGCACTGAATATTACAAACTTTTCAATTACATCTCATGTCTGTATGTTACCATGCATATTGATAATATCTCTCAAATGAGCATATGAAGATCCATTTTAGTTAGTTTTATGGAGAATTCACAAATTAAATAATTCAAAATGAAATAAACAAAAATTAACTTGTTCCAAAATAGGTTGAGATACGTCTCAGGAGTAGAAACTCGTTACACAGCTATCTCACCCAATTTCACCTGATTAATCAAATTAAAAAAAAAAACACACACATACACAAAAACACAAAATATTTTTTTGTAAAATTTTTCAATTTCTTTTTTAGTTTTTCGAAAAATTTTGACTAAAAATAACACAATAAAAATAAGATACTAAATAATTATTCCCCTCCCCCAAACCTAAATGAGACATTGTCCCCAATGTCTTAAATAGAAGAAGAAGAAGAGTTTAGAATATAGTACCTGGTTAGCTGAAATTCTACATCTAAAATTAAATGTTAAGATCCAGATTTATCCGACTCTTCTTACCACGATCATCATCAGACCATTTTATCTTGGAAAGGATATGGTCAATTTGTGGTTCAAAGGCTAAGATTTGGTTAATTAAATCCGGGGCAGTTCTGACAGTAAAGAGGAGTTCTTTCAGAGGTTTTGTCACGAACCCATTTCTCTGGGCATTATCAAGAAACAAACAAAGAAAATCATAAAATCCATCAACATTGAATAATCCAAGCGGTTTCTGGTGTATGTTCAGGTTCGCCAAGATAGCACTGTAAAAATTTTCTCCAAAGTACCCAAGCCACCGGCAAAGCAATAAAAGCATCAGCACGGTTAATCATTTCCACCAGTCGTTCAGACATACCTGGCACGATCAGTTATTCTCTGTTTGATGGTCCAATCAGATTCGCCTCCGCCAAGGGTTTTGGGATGATTCCCAGAACTTGACTGTCTCCATCATGTACGGCCTTTGAAACGATCCCCATTAGTCCAAGATTGACGCCGCCATATACTAAGTGCATATTCCTTTCAGATAAGACTCGACCCAATTCATGTGCTGTTGCTACGTATTGTGGCTCAGTACCAACACTAGTACCGCAAAACACACAGATGTTTTGAACTCGTCTTCTTGAAGTGGCTTCCATTTTTGTTTCACAACTGTAGATGTCTTCAAGGGTGCAATGATGAGTTGAATTTATAAAACCTGAAAAGGGTGAGTAAAAATAATAGCACTAGTACTTGCCAGATGATAATTATTAGTTAAACAATAAAAATAAATCGTGAAAGGTCAAAAGATATGGATCATGTCGGAGAAAATAAAAGAAAACAACAAAACAAATCACAATTATTAGGAAAAGACAAAGAGATATAATATTTACAAGAAAAGTATCGGCTTGATTGACGTCTACGCGTTAGGGACAAGCTTCTCATCCAATTTTCTTATAAATTGGAAAATAGGGTATTTTTTAGTCAGATTCTCGAGACTTAACTGTTGTCTTTCTTTTCGGAATTGTGTATATAACATGCGAATTTCATGATATACATATCCACTGGGATGCGTCTCAAGAGTTTTGAATAAGTTATCCAAAGACTCCTTACTTAAGCCATCCCTAATGAAATTAATCTTATCTTCACGGTTATCAGACACCATTCCTAAAGAACGACAACGAGTATTACATGTCATACGAGCACATTTATAACAAACACCCATTCTTTTAGCTCTTATCTTTTTAGCATATGTGCTTCTTCCTAAACCAGGTAGATGTGAAATAAAAGAGTCAGAAGACTCACTTGCCAATTGGACACGTGCTTCAATAATCCAACGAATGTCAATAGGAATACCTTTGATCATCAGCAGTCTCATCCGTTCCAAGCGAGCTTTGTAAACTTTCATCAGAGATTTTTGAGGGAGAGAAGGAAATTTCTTGTGAAGTTTTGCGAGAACTTCTTCCATCCTGAAATGATTTAACCTGAAAAAACTAAACACACAAAATAAAACACACCAAATCATAATATATACACAAATTGCATGGGTTGCCTCCTAGCTAGCGCTAAGTTTAACGTCATCAGCTAGACATGATTGCCCGAATGTTAAGGTGGATCTGAAAGTGTGACACTTTCTTTTTGTCGCTCAATTGATTCTCCCCAGTAGTGTTTGACATGCTTGTTTTTAACCTTGATTGTTTTGTTGGAGTCGGGATCATGTAACTCAACGACTCTATTTGGTAAAACCTTGGTGATTAAGAATGGACCTGACCACCGTGATTTTGGCTTCCATGGGACGAGTTTCAAGATTGAATTGTTTAACAGTACCCTATGCCCTAGTTCCAGTTGTATGTGCACTAAATTCTCATCATGTCTCTTCTTGGCATTTTCTTTGTACAATTTGGCATTCTCAAAAGGATGTATGTGAAATTCCTCCAATTCATTGAGTTGGTGGAACTGTTCCTCTTATGTTGCTTGTAGTGCAAGAATAAGCTTCTTCAGTACGTAGTACACTTTATCTTCCGGCTCCACGGACAATTGACATGCTTTAAGTTTGTCAGTAGAACTTTGCATTGCATTGGAGTTTTAGATGGTACTATTTATCACATCAAGTCTGAAACATTCCTCATTTTTTTCATCATTGGGGAAATTCATGGCCTTGAAAACATTGAATGTTACTTCTTGGTCTTGTACCCTCATGGTTAGTTCTCTTTTCTGTACATCAATAATGGTTCGACCAGTAGCCAAGAATGGTCTTCCGAGGATGATCGGCTCATCTTGTCTTCCTCCATATCAAGGATAATAAAATCTGCTGGGAAATAAATTGGTCAACCTTGACCACACATCTTCAACTACACCTCTCGGAAATATGAGCGTTCTATCAGCAAGTTGTAGAGAGACTAAGGTAGGCATTGTTTCTCCAATCTGCAGTTTCTTATAAATAGAAAAAGGCATTAAGTTAACATTTGCACCTAAGTCACATAAGCCTTACCAAAGTCATGTTCTCCTATGGTGCATGGAACAGTGAAACTGCCAGGATCTTTCAACTTTGGGGGAAGCTTCCTCTGGATGATAGCGCTACATTCTTATGATAATGCTATTGTCTCGTAATCTCCTAATTTCCATTTTCGTGAAAGAATATCTTTCATGAATTTGACATAGCTGGGCATTTGTTCCAAAGCTTCTGCAAATGGAATGTTGATATGCAGCTTTTTGAAGATCTCTAGGAATCGAGAAAACTGATTGTCTAGTGTATTCTTCTGGAGACGCTGTGGAAAATGTGGAGGTAGAGTGATCATTTCATGATCTTTTTCCTTTGCTTTTTTTCCTCCATCTGTGGAACTGCTTCGCAGCTTTCTTTTGGAACTTCCTCAACAGTTGCCTTGACTCCAACATTTTTATTGATTTCAGTACCGCTTTTTAAATGATGGCATGGCATTGCTCCTTCCCCATGTTCCTTGGATTTGGTTCTGTGTTGCTAGGAAGGTTACCTGACGGTCTGTAACTCTGAGCATTGGCCAGTTGTCCAATTTGATTCTCTAGTGCATTAATAGAAGTAGATTGACTTTGAATTAATGATGCATGGGATTGAAACAAAGCATCATACCTAGCTGCTTGAGAGTCATGTTTTGCTTCTATCTTTTTCAAATGGGTCAACATTTCTGCTATTCATGTTTCATTTGCCTGCTCCTGGCCTTTGTTTTACTGTTGGAATCCGGGTGGTGGGTTGTTCATTTGCCCTGAATTGTTACTCCATACGAAATTGGGATGATTCATCCACATTGGGTTGTAGGTGTTGGAATATAGATTGTTCTCCTGTCTGTTGAAATTGTTGACGTAATTCACCGTTTCTTTATGTTGGTTTGTCTCTGATTCTGGTGTTCCTCCATATGGTGAACTTGTGGATCCAGCATTAACCTTCATGTTAAGAGTTTCTAGATTTTTGAAAATTATATCCAGCTTGGAATTCAGTACTGTGTTGTCTCCAACTTCATAAATTCCAACAATTCATTGGATCAAGCTCCTTTCTGTTGGCCACAATAAATTATTGTTAGCCATTTCTTCAATTAGGTCTCAGGCTTGATCTTCTCCTTTTGCCATCAAAGCTCCTCCAACAACAGCATCAATTGTGGTTCTCATTATTCCAGAAAGTCCATTGTAGAAGGTTTGGACTTGTAGCCACTTTGCAATCTCATGGTGAGGACATTTTCTGAGCAAATCCTTGTACATTTCCTAAGCTTCGCAGAGGGATTTTGAGTCTTGTTGCACAAAAGATGTAATGTCATTCCTCAACTTTGTAGTTCTAGCTAATGGAAAATACTTTGCAAGGAATTTTGTGGCTAGAGTGTTCCAAGTTGTGATGGAACCTGCTGGTAGTGAATGTAGCCAAGCTTTGGCTCTGTCTTTCAAGGAATATGGAAAAACTCGCAGTCTCATAGCTTCTTCAGTTGCTCGGTTGTAGTTGAAAGTACCGTAAACTTCCAGGAAGTTGCTGATATGTGCATTAGGATCCTCAGTTGCATTCCCCTCCGAACTGAAATGACTGCTGTATCATCTGAATGCATGTTTTGATGTCAAACACATTTTCTGGTAATGGAGGAAGTACAATACAGGAAATGAAGCCGTCAACCACCAGAATGGTTCAGTCTCGAATGGGAATTGGTGGTGCAACTTCTAAAGGTTCAGGTTCCATGTTGATCAGTGCTTCTTGGCCTTCTCGCCTTTCCCTTCTCAACTGTCTGATGGTTCTTTCAATCTCTGGGTCAAGCGGTCGGATTTCAAAGCTTCTGGTTCGTCTCATATAGTGTTTGAGAACCTGAAAAACAAGAAAACATAAATAATAAGAAAAAGAAAATTAGACACAAGTAAAGGTATCTAACCTCAAAACTAATAGTGAAAGATAAATAAGTCCCCAGCAACGGCGCCAAAAACTTGACCGGCGTTTTCACACGCGTATAACGCAAGAGCACGTATCGTTCAAGTAGTATAAAAAGTATCGATCCCACGAGGACTTAAAACCTTTTGTTATTAATTTATGAAGTCAAATTCTTACGAGTATCTAATGGATTGGTTATTTGATTGGATGATGACTTTAAACATAAAACAAGTAAATGAAATTGCTTGAAAGTAGATTTAGGAAAATTCAATTTTATAAAACTATCCAGGGTTGTGAATCTTTCCAATATCATTTTTTAAAGATGAAGTGGTTATCTTATGGTTGTGTAATATATCGATTTATTAACCTGGAACACGAAATTATGTAAAATCCTATTCCGATGGTCAGATACAAATACCCAGTGTAACCCAATTAATCATATTTCTATGTCAATTAAGTTATCTGAATTCATTAAGATTAAGTTCCAATTATGGCTACCCCCACCCGACAAGTATATTCATATCCTGTAAGAAATCTATTAAAGGGTTATCTATCCTCTAGGAAGATCGTGGGCTATTGAGTCTAAGGTCTTTAACCTAAAATCTCTTTTCCAAGTTCATTTTAAGTTTACCGAATCAATCTTATTAATGGCCAGTTAACAAGACGCATTAAGACTAAGGCTCAATAAATAAACATTATATTACCCAAACCGTAATTTAACCCCTTATAAACCGGTGATATTGGACTTCATCACAACCCCAGATAGCTGACTTAGTTACGACACATATTTAGGAGTAGTAAAAACTTAAATAAAATAAAAGACATAAAGTAAATTGCTGGAAATTATTGACGGAAAGTACAATGCTGAAAAGTAAATACTGAAATTTAAATGCTGAAAAATAAAGGCTTGGAGTAAATGCTGAAAAGTAAATGCCGGAAGGTAAATAAAGTAAAAGTACAATAAAAGAAAATGTTGAGGTAAAAGGATCCACTTTTATTAATTCTATTTTAGATATCTCCCTTAATATAATATATTAACTTTGTATGATAATTACCAACCAGCCATATAGGCGGTATCCAGATTAAGTCAAATTAATAATTAATTACCAACCGACCAATCAAGCGGTATCCAATTTAGTCAGTGTTAAAACCAATTTCAATATTTACCAACCGACCATAAGGCGATATCCTCATTAAATCACGTTTTAACTAGTTTATATATTATATTTAAGGGAAATTAATCTAAATATATGGTAAATAAAGTTTTACCTTTTACCCCAGTAAGGGGGAGTTACCTCCTCATTACTGAAAAGTAAAAAACTGAAAAATAAAGAAAGGAAAGTACTATTGCGTAAAAGTAAATTGCAGAAAGTAAAGACTGAAATGTAAAGAAAAGAAAGTGCAAATGCGAAAATTAATTACTGAAAGCTGTAAATAAACAAATAAGATACAATCTTCTTAGTATTCTTAAGGAATTACATAGAAGAAAGTATGAATTTACAAATGAAATGACTTGGTATTTATAGACAAAATTTTACCTCTACCAAATCCATTATTAAATGCTCCACCAAATCCATTATTAATTACTCCACTAATTGCTCCACCAAATCCATTATTAATTACTTCACTAATTGCTCCACCAAATCATCCACTAATTGCTATCATGTTTGGTGGAAGTTTGACTATTTTTATTATTTATTTATTTATTGCTTTGAAAATGACTTTAATAATTACGTATAACACACTTACAGATGTTTCATCAATTTCGGTTATGAAATCTTCAGAATTCGAAATTATTTTGTTCTTTAATGTTGTAGATCTTTGAGTCTTCTTTAATCTGGAACTTGAATCAGCTTAATCTGATATCGACGTAAATAGTTATGCCCAAAATATGACAATTGCGCAAAACTGGAATTTCCCAAACTGTACTTCGTTAGAACGCTCTTTCAAGTTTCTAATCTCCAAAATTAATATGTAAAGTCCAATTTTTGCCCTTATTTGACCCACATATCATCCTAAATGATTCCATTGAGTCCCAATATTATTTTATCTGTAAAATAAACTAAAACACATCAAAACATTCATCAAACCCGAGAAACTAAACAAAATATTAAGTAAAATAGGCGGTAAATATTGATATATTTTCTGCTCATCACTCCTATCATGCAATCCTCTGATTGATCTTTGCCTTTTGAGCTAATGTGTGATGCCAATGATTATGCAATTGGCACGGTATTAGGACGGAGAAATGAAGGTAAGCTGTCTGTAATTTATTAAGCAAGTAAAACTCTAAACAGTGCACAAATGAATTACACTACCACGGAAAAAGAACTACTTACTGTAATATTTGCATTGGATAAATTTCGATCATATTTAATTGGTTCTTCAACCGTTGTTATTCTGATCATACTGTAGTTATATATTTGATGTCTAAACATGATGCAAAGCCAAGATTACTGCGGTAGATTTTGTTGCTTCAAGAATTCGATCTCACAATCAATGACAAGAAATGAGCAGAGAATGTAGTAGCAGATCATTTATCGAGACTCACAAATGAGTCATCAATTGACGCAACTCCTATCAATGAATATTTTCCTGATGATTTTTTATTTTATGTAAATACAATGTCTTGGTATGCTGATATTGTCAATTTTCTTGCAACATGAAAAATACCTCAAGATTGGAGCCATCAAGACAAAAAGAAATTTTTGACCGAATTTAAAAGGTTCTATTGGGATGATCCATATTTGTTCAAGTATTGCCATGATCAAATTTTTCGACGATGCATACCGGACAATGAGATAAGTGGTGTTATTCAGTTTTTTCATTCTGAAGCATGTGGAGGTCATTTCTCATCTAAGAAAACCGCTGTAAAAATCTTACAGTATGGATTTTATTGGCCTATCATTTTTAAAGAGACATGATGCCTTTAAATCCTATCATTGTCATCAAAATCTTTGATTGTTGGGGATAGATTTCATGGGTCCATTTCCATCGTCATTTGGATTTTTATATATTTTAGTTACGGTCGATTATGTCTCAAAATGGGTTGAGGTGATTCCTTGTCGAAATAATGATCACAAAACTGTGATTAAATTTTTAAAAGAAAATATTTTAAGTCGATTTGGAATCCCTCGGGCCATTATAAGTGATGGAGGTAAATACTTTTGTAACAGACCTTTTGAGTCCTTAATGAAAAAGTATGGAGTTACACATAAAGTTTCCATCTTCTATCACCCTCAAACAAATGGTCAAGTTGAACTAGCAAATTGAGAAATCAAATAAATTTTGGAAAAAATGGTGTACCTAAATCACAAAGATTGGTCTTTTCGACTGACTGAGTTAAGGAATAATTCATATGAAAATGCAAAAATTCTTAAAGCTCAAATTAAGGCATTTCATGACAGCCGAATTTCACGAAAAATATTTGAAATTGGTCAAAAAGTTTTACTTTATAATTCTCGTCTTCATTTATTTCCTGGAAAATTGAAATATAAATGGGGCCCATTTATTGTGAAGCAAGTTTATCCATATGGGGCTATTGACATTGAGAATCCTAGGGATGCTGATGTATTTGAAGTGAATGGACAACGTTTGAAACCATTTTTGGAGTGTTCAAATTTTTGAGAATTTTCTTTTCCTTTCAAACCCAGTGTACTGTGATTGATGTATTTTCTTTTCTTTTCTTTTGTATTTGTCTAATTTCCATTTTTCTTGAGTTTTGTAGCATTTGTTTTCTCTCTTTTTGTCAAAATCTTGCACCCTGGTTAAACATCAGATAACGATACTCCGTGACTCTAAGTTGGTTATTGCAGTTTCCTAAAATTATCGATACCCTAAAATCAAGGCATGGAAGAAACTCTTGCAAAAATCCACAATCATTTTCATTCTCTCCCCCAAAATGCTCTGATGAGAATTTACAAAGCACGCACTGAAAGAATGAGGCTTCTTATGATCAATGGTAGTCCTAATGATAGTTGTTGGGTAATTGAAGCAATGGTTTGCTTGGCAGGTGAGTCATCTGACTCTTTCATTTTTTACATGTCTGGTTTAGGGAAAATCACCTATACTAAAAATGAAGAGTTAAACAATTAGGTGTTTGTTATAAATGTGCATGCTGGACGTACAACACTCGTTGTCGTTATTTAAGAATGATGTCTGACAATCGCGAAGATAAAATTCAATTCATTATAGATGACTTGAGTAATGAGTCTTTAGATGATATATCATTGACTCTTGAGACGCATCCTAGTGGACATGTTGATCAAGTGATTCACAATTTGCATACACAATTCAAAAAGAAAGACAACAATACAGTTTCGAGAATATGACTTTAAAAGATATTGTTTGCCAATTTATAAGAAAATTGGATTATGAGCATATCCCCGACCCATAGAGGGCGTTCAAGCCATTACTGGACGTAAAACCAGAGGAAGATGTGAGCCACAATCACAACTAACAGTACATATTTTTTTAATTTATTGCTTTGATTTCATTTCCTTTAAATTACCGTTTTGATTTACATTAATTTACTATTTTGATTTTCTTTACCGACAATATCTAAACTTTTTGACTTTCATGATCTATTTTATTGTTCATCTGACAATTGTCATTTTACAGGTATTAGTGCTTTTATTACTCATCCTTTTTCAAGATCCATAAATTCAGCTCGTCATTTCTCTTTGACACATATAGATAAGAGAGAGAACAAAAATGGAGACAACTTCAAGAATACGAGTCACTAATATATGTGTGTTTTGTGGAACTAGCTCTGGAACTAAATCATAATTTGTTGAGGCTGCAAAAGAATTGGGTAGAGTTATGGCGGAAAGAAACATGCACTTAGTATATGGAGGTGGCAATCTTGGACTGGTGGGATGTGTTTCAAAGGCCGTACAAGAAGGTGGCAGTCAAGTTTTGGGGATTATTCCAAAACTTTGGCAGACGGAAACCTCACTAGAAAATTAAATGGAGAAGAATGCATTGTCTTAGGTATGTTTGAAAGACTTACTGAGATGATTAATCATGCTGACGCTTTTATTGCTTTACCAGGTGGGCTAGGCACACTAGAAGAAATATTCACAGTGGCATCATAGGCGAACTTGAACATTCACCAAAAACTCATTGGACTACTTAACGTTGACAATTTTTTCATTTTTCTTTTAGTATTTCTTGCGGATGCCAAAAGACTTAGGTTCATTTCGAAACCGATAAAAGATATCATCCTAATTGCAAGAAAAACTAATGGATTAATTGATCAACTCTTAACTTATGAACCAAAAATCGACCCCATTCTTTCCAAGTTGAACATGTCTGATAATGATCGTGGC
>SKCR01035738.1:0-49976 GCA_019454045.1 Zanthoxylum bungeanum | reverse complement strand
ATTAAGAGTTTAATTAATATTTCGGGATTATTAGAGCTCGAAAGCGTAAGGTCCATTTGGTCCCCGTGTTAGATCGATATATTTGTAGCAGTATTAAATATAATTGATAGTTCAATTATATACTCTCACGCACATACACACATATATATTATGATTATAATAATTTTTTTCACACTTGCAACTATATATTAATTTTAATAAATAATTTTTAAATAAATGTTATATGATAATTATTTATCATAAGTTATGAAATTATATATTATAATTTAAAAAATGTTAAATTTTGAATTACTAAAAATGGGTTTTGGAAACCTTTTGGTTGGTTTTGAGTTACACCTTTTTGAAAGGAAATTAAACATATTTATTTTATAACAACTTTTGTCATTAATGAAAGTATATTTGATGTTACAAATCTCTCTAAAATTGCTAGGTGTGGTGAATTCTGCATAGATGGAATGTAAGAGTTTGTTAGATTTTGGAAATCAAAAATCCTAGGTATAAAAAAAATTAAGATTTACTTTTTAGTAAAGCCATCTCATTCTAACCCTAGCCACCCTTTATTGTTCTAAGATTTCTCTCAAGTGTAAAAAAATAGAAGAACAAGAAAAAATAAAAGTAAATATTGTGTGACAATTGTTTTAAATCTCTAAAGAGTTTAAAGATTTGTTTGTGGGTATAGCCCACACTATATTTTGTTGGTACGAGATATAGCACGGGAGGCTATTTGGTGTCAAGCCAAAAATCACATCTTTTCCTTCTCTACATCACTCACGGCAGTGAGCAGATTTTGATCACTGACGCAACTTTGTTATGTGTAACGGGGCTCGGTTTATTTTGTTTCTTGACCCGAAAATATTCGGGAACATTAACGAGTGTTTTAAGATTATTGTGGTGTTGAGTTTTCTAGGTCAAACCAAGATCATATTAAGCTATGAAAAGTGCGAATACAACAAAGAAAAGTTGCGGAAATACTCACTTTGATCGGATTTGCGATGCGATGAACATAAAAAATTTTCTTGCTCCATTGAAGCTCTCGGCCAAGCTCCTCTTTTGAGCTCCAAGTTTCGGCCAAGGTCCCATTTGTGTGCTCCAAGCTCCAAGCTTTGTGAATGATGATTTCATTCTCATGAATGGGTTTCCCTATCACATTTGTAAAACTCATTTGCTGTGCTAGCACTTTTGAAAAATTGCCACAATTTTTCTTCTTCTTCCTTTGCTAGATTCGGCCAAACCTTTGCAAAAGAGGGAGAGAGGCGTGAATGATGAAGAGAGATGGAGAGAGTTCTTTATTGTTTCTAAAACAATTACCAAGTCTTTTTCAAAGTCAAAACCCTTTTTTGGTATATGCTTTCTAAAAGCAATTTGGAGGGAAAAGAGCATTAATTGCTCTCAACCACCTCCATCACAAAAAAATGTGACATGACACACATCACAAAAAGTGGATGTGACATGTGAGTGACTTGCGATGTGATTTGTGGCCGCACTTGATTCCAAATCGGAGTGGCCTCGCAAACACATTCCGGGCTTGGGTTTGTTAATTCCAAATTAACGAATTTTCCGTTGCGACGTAATTAAATCAAATTTAATTAAATAATTATGCCTAGCCAAAATTACATTCACGTCGCTAGCGAATTAATTCTAAATTAACTCATTCGCCCGATTCAAATCTAATTTTAATTCCGCGTCGAAATCTAATTTCGTATAATATATCGAATATATTATTTATCGATTAATTCCAAATTAATTGTTCTCTCTCTTTTAAATAGTATTTTATCCCAGATAAAATATCTCTGTAATTAATCCTAGATTAATTTTCTCTCTATACTTATTAATCCCAGATTAATAATGTGTGAGTCATACGTCATCGGTGAATCTTCGGGAGGCGACCCATAAGATCGCCAGATATGTTGGCAGTAAATCTGGTCGTCGGACTATCCGAACATGTATGTACCTAGTACTACGTTTTTTCCAATTTACAAGACATGATTGTCTTCTAGCAAAGCACCGTGCCTACCCAATTCTACAGAAATATTCTTAAAGGAATATGTAATCTAGATCAGGCGTAGTATACGTAGTATGCGTATTGCGATCCAGTATCTGATGTCACGTGCTAGGCCTGGGGCTGGAATTATGTCTGCCCGGTACGAAGCACATATCGGATCTCTGGTAACTAGTCTCTATAATCGGATAATCATGACCTAGTCATATTATCCCAATGACTGCAGTACTAAAGAGTACTAGTTCCGTATCCTACGTGACCATTATCTCCATATGACTGGAGTGATACTTCCATCTTGACATCACACCCAATACACTACGATTCTAAATATACCCAGAAGAGGCGTACACAGAACCTGTTAAAGCCCTGGACGACCAAAACCAAAGTATATTGATTGTCGCAAGTATTAGCGGTGCAAGTCTCAGGTTAAAACCAAATACACCTACCTGATCTGACTTCCATAGACACATAGTCATACTACCAATGGAATTCCGAGGGGTCTATCCAGAGCAAAGTTGTTTCCGTACCATCGGTAAACACAACCTCCTATTACACTTGCATGAGTATCAAATACCCAAATATTTGAGAACTATGCCGTTATGCTCCCACAACGCGCACAAGTGCAATACTAGTATATTCCGCATTATCGATGTCCAATCTCGATAATACTACGACTAGGGATGTTTTAATGATTAAACCTTAGTGGATTAATACTGTCTCATATCTTATTAATCCAGAACTAATCATATGGACTTTTATCATTTATATATCCCGGTAATCCAATTACAAATGATAAAAGAGCAATTTCCTTTGTCACATAGTTAATTTGTACAACAACACCATGTTCTGTACAAATAGTGATGGTATGGGTCTTAATTGTCCAACAATCTCCCACTTGGCCTATAGACAATCACTCAAGTGTCCTATACTTGAACTATGTACGGTCCGCTCAAACTTCTGCTGAGAAACTGCTTTCGTCAGCGGATTTACAATTTTATCATCTGATGCGATTTATTCGATCATACATCGCCACGATGTATGATCCGAACGAATCAGAAGAATAGTTACAGTATATACATAGATCGTTGATGAGACCATTAATTCTTTAGCCTGTGATGTAGCCTAGCTCAGCTGCTAACAGAACTACACCTAATCGATTAGGATTATTATAGATCTAAAGTGCTTCTAGTGCTGCCTCAGTTGTCGCAATATTCCGCTTTTTTTGTTTATTCGGCAACAATATCTTGTTTGGAAAATCTCCAGCTCACTGTTCCGTTATTTAAACTATATAGTATCCTTTATTACGACTTATAGTCGTTTTTTTTGTCGGTTTAGGAAACTTGTAGCAGTGAACCCAGTCACTTCAAGTTCTCATTCTCCACAGCATAAGAAAGCATCCTTAGATCATCTAAGATACATAAGGATGTTCTTAACATCAATCCAGTGACCATCACTTGGATTGGCCTGATTGTGACTCCATATGCTCAAAGCATATGAGACACCAGGTCGCATACATATATTTCAATGTACGACTTCTCGGAGAGTGTCAACAACTTTTAGATCTATCCCAGTAGATCCTTATTCTAGAATAAAGGTTGTTTCTCCCAAGAAGTCTACGGAGAATTTCCATGAAAGCCAAGCTTTCACCGATTATATTATGGGAATGTCATTTCCAAGAAATGATATATCATCATATTTAGGACATTCACTATCAGTGCGCTCCCACTAACCTCATTATATACACAAGAATCATTTTCGTTTTGAATTAAATCATATACCATTATGATTACATCAAAACGATAGTTCCAAGAACGCAATGCTTGCTTCAATCCATAAATGGATCGAATAACCTGCAAACCTTGTTGCTTGTTTTGGTACGATAAAATCGTCAGGATGTTGTAAACATCCTCCAAAAGGTTTCCGTTTAAGGAAAGCGATTTTGACGTTCAGCTGCCATATTTCATAAATGAAACATGCAACATTAGCAATCATTATCCAAATGGATTTAACCATGGCATAGATAAAAGGGTTCGTCGTAATCGACACAATATTGATAACGATACATTTTCGCTACAAGCCTAGCTTTGTATGTTGGTATGTTTCCATCCATGTATGTCTTCCTTGAAGACTTATATAATACCAATAGGCACAATGCCTTCCGGTACTTCAACCCGTGTCTAAACTTGGTTGGTATATATGGAATCCATTTCGGACATCATGGCACTTTGCCAGAATAGGAAGTCGATACCTTGTATCACTTCCTCATACGTAGTCAGTTTGTCTTCCTCAATATGATTGACATCTTTATGAGGTGAGATCAGAAACCTATACCTCCCAGATTGTTTTCTGACTCTCTCCGACTTACGTGGTTCTTGTGTATTTGAAGATTATGGTACAGTTTCATCCCTGATGAACTGTTTGTGTTCCATTAAGGAATCGGTGCCTGGAACAATATTACTCTGATTTTCATCGAGTTTTACTTTCTTCCCACTTACCACTGCATATAGGTATTCTCTTAGGAAAATCGCATGGCGAGCAACAATTACATTGTTCTCATTTGAGTTGTATAAGTACTATACATTGTGTTGGTTTATTCTAAGGTCCCAAGATCAAATCAAGACATGAAAACAATGTGTGAATACATCAACGGAGGTAGCGGAATACTCACATCGATCGGTTGAGTCGATTTGGAGACGAATGAAGTGCAAAAACGTACTGCCCTTCACGCCAAACTGCAACAGTCCACTGTCCCTGCAAAACAGAATTTCGGGTCTCAAAACGAAGCTCCAAACTCCGTCGGATGAGTCCCGCCTCATGGGTGAACCTCCCTACCACCTTCGCAAGACTCGTAGTGTGCTAGCACTTGCGGTTTTCACCATGAAAACCCAACCCTTGCTTCCCTATTGCTCACGTTTTTTGTGATAAAAAACAGTGAGTTTTGCCCTTCTATGGGCGTGAGAGAGTGGAGAGAAATGAGAGAGATCGTTGTGTTAAGTTTTTAAAATGATTTACCAAAAATCAATTTATATTTATGCCATAATGTTTATTAAATAAATAATAAACTTATGACACAATACATGCAATGGCTTAGAGTGTCAAACACTCAAACACCATGCAATAAAATTGAGTGCATTGTACACTATCACCATGCAATGCATTAGAATAAAATAATGCATAAAATGACATGTGTCATGTGGGCCCCACACGTTTCCAAATGAAAGTGGGCCCACGTGCACTCACGCGTTCGGGTTCGATATTTCTGAAATACCGAGCTTACGTTGCGACGTTAATTCAATCGAATTTAAATAAATAATTGCACCTGGCGAAATTATTATTTATGTCGCTAACGAATTAATTCTAAATTAACTCGTTTGCCCGAATTAAAATCTAATTTTAATTCCGCGTCGAAATCTAATTTCATTTAATATATCGAATATATTAATTCATCGATTAATTCCAATTAATCGTTCTCTCTCTTTAGACGACATTTTATCCCGGATAAAAATCTCCGTTATTAATCCTAGATTAATTCTCTCTCTCTTCTATTATAATCCCAGATTATTCAAGAGTGCGAGTTGTGCGTCATCGGTGGATTATCGGGAAGCGACCCATGAGATCCCCGGATAATCTGGCAGTAAATACGGTCGTCGGAGTATCCGAATCACGTACGTACCAAGTACTACGTTCTACCGATTTACGAGACAAGGTCGACTCCTAGCAAAGCACCAAGTCTTCCCAAGTTCTCCGGACATATTCATCAAAGAATATTAAGATATGTATCAAGCGTAGTATACAATTGTATTGTGCATATCGGCCCAGTATCGGATAATCACGTGCTAGGGCTGGGGCTGGATAAGTGTCTGCCCCGTCCGAAACACATATCGGATGTCTGGTAACTAGTCTCTATAATCGGATATTCATGACCTGGTCATAATATCACGATTGGATGCGCATCACTTAAGAGCACTAATACCGTATCCTGCGTGACATCATCTCCATTATGACTGGAGTGACACTTCCGTCTTGACATCACATCCAATACACTACGATTCCTGATAAACCCAGAAGAGGTGAACACAGAACCAGTTAAGATCCCCCACCTCCAAAACCAAAGTTTACCGATTGTCGTAAGTATTAGCGACGTAAGTCTCAGGTTAAGACTATACACACCTACCTTGATTTCAGCCTCCCATAGACACCTAGTCATAATACCAATGGGATTCCGAAGGGTCTATCCAGAGCGAAGCTGTTTCCGTACCATCGGTGAAACACGACCTCCTATCGCACTTGCACAAGTATCCAATACTTTATATATATGAGAACTATGCCGTTGTGCCCTCACAACGCGCACAAGTGCAATACTAGCCTATTCCGCATTATCGATGTCCAGTCTCGATAATACTACGGCTAGGGATATTTAATGATTAATCCCTGGACTGATACTGTCTCATATCATCTCAATCCAGGAACTATCATAGGGACCTCTCTTCATTATATATATCTATGGTGATCTAATCACAAAATGACGAGAGTGCAATTTCCTTGTTACATAGTTAATTTGCTACAACACCAACACAATGATCTGTGCAAATAGTGACGCTATGGGTCATATTATCCAACACATTGGTTACCCTAGGATAACCTAAAATTAGGCACTTATCCGATTTGGGTTTTAGTTTGGTATCATCCAAACATATGCCTAGCATTCCCAAATCTTCAGGAATGAGAAAACCTAGTTTCTTTCTTGTTCATATCTAATATGAAATCTGTCAAACATATTTTCATGGAAACTTATTCAAAATAAGTGTTGCACTGTTAAATGCGTATCCCTAGAAGAAAAATGGTAGCTCAGAGCGACTCATAATTAACCTTATCATGTCCAACAAAATTTGGTTTCTCCATTCGGACACACCGCTCAATTGAGGTGTTCTGGGAGGAGTCCACATTGAAAGAATACTATACTCTTTCAAGTAATTGAGAAACTTATTGCTTAAGTATTTTCCACCATGGTCTAATCGTGACGGGTTAATACTTTAGCCGATCTGTCTGTCTACTTCGTGCCGAAACTCTTTCAATTTATCAAAAGTTTCCGATTCGTGTTTCAAAACACATAACCATAATGCGATGCCACATCCATAAAGGTTACGAAGTGTTCATTTCCACCTCTAGCCTTGCTAGATATGGGCCCACTTACGTCACTATGAACGAGGGCTAACAGATCGATGGCACTTTTACTTTTACCAAGTAAAAGGTGTTTTAGGCACTTTGCCTAATAAACTAGATTTCTAAACATCATTTGATTAGAATCAAATCTGTTCTAGTACCCACTCTTTGAAAGTGTGGATATACGAGTCTTGTTGATTGTGTCCCAAACAATAATGCCACAAATAAGTCTCATCTGATTAATTCAGTTTGAGCTATTTGTTTGTCATGTTATACGTTTGAGATTCATTTATATTCTAAATATAAATACTGTTATTCACATCTAATGTGCTTATCTCAATATCATCTTTATAAAATAAAACACTTTAGTGTTCTAGAATATAAAGGTATATCAGCAACAGATTATACTCTGATATAGAGATAATGTTTCTAGTCAAACTAGTTATATTATAACAGTTTCCTAATTTAAGTACATACCCAAATGGTAGTTCCTAAACTTAGGTTTATACGGATAAAACAGTGACTCTCGTCCCGTTTCTAATTCACAGATCAATCTCAACTGAAGTCAGTATCCTGCTAATCAGCAGATTCCGCACATCAGTACATATCTTATGTACAATACTTAGTATCAAAATCCAATTTTGAAAACTAATAGTGAACATGTTTATGACAAACATACTTGAAGCCGAAGCCTTGCCCCTCTTCACTTCCTTCATGTCTGCCTTGTCCATACGGCAGTCACGCTTCCAGTGACCCCGTTTGCCACATTTTAGGCAGACATCTTGAGATATGTCATTTGTCTTCCCAGAAGACTGTGTTGATTTTACCTTTGCCCCTTTTAGAAGCTCTGGTTGTGCCTCCTAGAGCATAGCCATCAACTCTCCAAGAGTTTACTCTTGATTCACAATGAACCTGCCCCAGCTTTCGGGTAGAGACTATAAGATCAAATCTTTGTAGTCTCGGCCACGTAGGTAATGCCCAGCTAACCTAGCTGATCGATGTCAGCAATCATCTGCGACACCTAGTGCTCGACAGATGTACCCTCTGACATACACGAGCTAAAGAGCTTCTTATGCAATTTGTACTTCTAAGATCTAAGAATAGATCTATGAAGATCCTTTAATTTCAACATCATGGTATGAGGATCTAATCCATAATTTTGACGACGGAATTAAAGTGTTATTGCAACAAACATAAGGGATTGAGCACTAAAGTTATCATCACATGAATCTTCTAAAGATCATGTTCTACTATTTGCTCAACTCCGGGCTTAGGCCCTAGATATTTCTCTACCAAATAAAGTAACTCCTCAGTTCCCAGGAGTATCCTGAGGTTTTATTCCCAATTTGAAAAATTAAAGCCGCTTAAAGACATTTCCTCCCCGGATTATGTTTTAAACGCTAATCTTTCAGTTATCTTGATTGTTATAGTCCAACTATCCAATCAACGATTTCAGGTACTATTGATTATAATGATTACTATAGTCTAACTATATAATCAATATAATTTGTTTGGTTGTATTCAAATATATTGATTACTATAATCCAATTATATAATCAACTATAATTTGAAGTAGTTTGAATACAGTCCAACTGTTTAATTAAAACAACATTTAAATATTAGTCCAACTAATATATATAAATAATGACGAAAAAATAAATGAGTGTGTATTGGCAAGTATCTAAACAAAATTGAAATTTAATACTGCCTCCACTATTTTTCGGCGAGCCTCTAACCCTCTATTGAGTACTCGGGACCTTGTTTCCTAGTGGGCTAGGATCCCGTTAAATAACACACAACCTTGACTTTGGCCAACAAGTGTATGATATTTAACAGGTAGATCTCTAAGATAATTGGATCTCATCCAATTCCTAGATCCAGTAGGTTGACATCCAAGTCCAAAACATATCTTTAATATATGCCAATATATCCAATATATTCCCTAACCTTTTTCCTCTGAATCAACTAAGCCTTGGCTTTGGCACAACAAACTTAATGATTCCAGCTAAGCGGGACCCATTGACCTTGGAAAGCTTCGTAATCGATGTCGATGGACAAGAAATGATTTTGACTTTGGCCAACAAATCACAACTTGGACAAGACATGCGATATGGAACAAAGTCTTCATGATTCAAACACATCCGCGATGGACAAAGGTCTTGACTTTGGCAAAAAAACTAGTGCCAATCTTGGATCTTGAGAATGAATCATTCAATGGAAGGAAAAACGCTTAATATGTGTTGAGGGTTTTTCGCGTAATTGGCAACCAATTAATTATCTTTAATTAGGTCTCATCATACACCCATAAACATGCATTCTAAAAGCATAATAAGGCGAGATAAATAAATTAATAATGATATGCGGATGGATATTTAAAACAACTTGTTCCCAGAACAAATCTATCCATTTCCTCTCTCCCGCTAGCACAATTCTTACTTCTACCCGATTACATAACACTTCTAAAGAAACCTCATTTACATTGACGGGAATAGGTGAGAAGAGAAATACAAAGAATCAAGAGGGAATAGGCTGGACACGCAGGTCCAATTTAATAAATTCTAAATTTATTACAACAATTTCCAAAATTACCCCCATCCATCTAATATCCATCCGATATACATTATTCATACATCACTTCCATGTATTCACACAAAGCATGTTATCAATCAATCTAATACAAATAATTAATCTGAAATTAATGACCATCCAATGTTCAAACAATGATTTGATTTGCGCAAGTCAAACTCGTTTTAAGAATAAGTACTCAAAGTACGAATTCTTGAATTATATCAAACTAAAATATTAAATCCAATTTAATTTGTATTTAATACTAATTCTTTATTTAATTCCAAATTAAATAATTACACTTTATTATTGAGCCTTTGCGACATAGATTCTAAATCTATTCTTTACGGGTCTCAAAGCCCAATTAACATCCAATGTCATTTTAATTAAAGTCCAATGGGCTTTCAATTCATTTATAAGGCATGGACTTTGGCAACCAAAGCCCAATAAGGAATCACCCTTTTGCCAAAATTCATTTAGGCCCATTAGGCCCAATTAAAATTTTAAAGGCCTATTTGGTCCATATTTGGACTTTATGGAAAAGGTTTTAAGGCCCAATTGGATCAACCAATTAATGTTGGACAATTATGACCCATAGCGTCACTATTTGTACAGATCATGGTGTTGTTGTACAAATTAACTATGTGACAAAGGAGATTGCACTCTTATCATTTGTGATTAGATCACCTAGATGTATAAATGATTTGAGGTCCCTATGATTTGTTCATGGACGGAGAATGATATGAGACAGTATCAGTCCACGAAGGATAAATCATTAAATATCCCTAGTTAGAGCATTGTCGAGATTGGACATCGATAAATGCGTAAAAGACTAATATTAAACTTGTGCGCATTGTGAGGGCACAACGTCATAGTTCTCATATTTTGGGTATATGATACTCATGCAAGTGTAATAGAAGGTTGTGTTTTACAGATGGTACGGAAAACAGCTTCGCTCTGGATAGACCCCCTCGGATTCCATTGGTAGTATGACTATGTGTCTATGGAAGTCCGAAATCAGGGAAGATGTATTTGGTCTTAACCTGAGACTTGCACCGCTAATACTTGTGACAATCAATATACTTTGGTTGAGGTCGTCCAGGGCTTTAACAGGTTCTGTGTACGCCAATGCTGGGTATATTGAGAATTGTAGTGTGTTGGTTGTGATGTCAAGATGGAAGTGTCACTCCAGTCATATGGAGATGATGGTCACGTAGGATACGAGACTGGTTCTCTTAAATGCTGCAGCTATCGGGATAAAATGACAAGGTCATGTTTATCCGATTATAGAGACTAGTCACCAGACATCCGACATGTGTTTCGTACGGGGCAGACACAATTCCAGCCCCAGGCCTAGCACGTGATCATCAGATACTGGATAGAAATACGCAGTACTACGTATACTACGCCTGATACAGATCCTTTATTCCTGTAAGGATATTTCTGGATAATTGGGTAGGCATGGAGCTTTGCTAGATGCCAACCTTGTCTTGTAAATCGGTATAAACGTGGTACTAGGTACTTACGTGTTCGGATAGTCCGACGACCGAATTTACTGCCAACATTTCCGGGGATCTCATGGGTCGCTTCCCAAAGATTCACCGATGACGTATGACTCGCACTCTAAATTAATCTGAGATTAATTAGAAGAGAGAGAAAATTAATCTGGGATTAATTGCGGAGATATTTTATCTGGGATAAAATATCAATTAAAGATTAATTTGGAATTAATAGAGAAATTAATATATTTGATATATTAAACGAAATTGGATTTCGACGCGGAATTAAAATTAGATTTTAATTCGGGTGAACGAATTAATTTAGAATTAATTCGTTAGGGACGTGAATAGTGATTTCGCTAGGCGTAATCATTTAATAACGACGCAACGGAAAATTTGTTAATTTGGAATTAGCGAACCCGAGCCTGAGATTATTTGCGAGCGCATTCGCATTTCGAATTCGAGTGCGGCACGCAAGTCATATCAAGTGTCAAATCACTAGTCACGTCAAAGAGTCAAATCACATGTCACTTTGAGTGATGTGACAATTGATTGATATATTGATGTGAGTTGATTTGAGTTGATGGATGTTGATGGCTAGCATTTAATGCTATTTTGGAGCCAAAATTTGGTATATGTTTTTGGAAATCTTTTACCAAAACACAACACACATTTTACATCTCTCTCTCCTCTCTTTCTTCTTCATCTACACGCCCAATGGGCTGTTCTTCACTGGTATTTTCTGCCAAGAAACCGAACATTGAAGGGGAAGCAAGAGTTGCGATTTTGTGGCAAAATCGATAGTGCTAGCACACCACGAAGTCATGCGAAGGTGATAGGGAAGTCCACCCATGAGCTGGGAATCGTTCCACGAAGCTTGGAGCTTGTTCGAGGAGCTCAAAAACAGAAAATGGAGGAGGATGGACTGCTCACTACCGAACCAGTCCACTGCCGAGCAAAATCAGATTTTGTTGCCTCCGCGTCGCTCAACCGATCGATGTGAGTATTCCACAACTTCTTCGATATGTATTCGCACTTGATTCATGCTTATTATTGATCTTGAGACCTTAATAGAAACCAACAATGGCATCTAGAGCAAGGTTTGAGCATGAAAAAGTTTAGGGCTTAAAATTGGGTAAATTGATTTTGAGCTTTATTTTGTGAAATTGGATGAATGAATATGCTTAATTGATGTTTAATTGAATATTGATTGGATCAATTTGATTAAATTTTGTTTGGAACAAATTTGCCCAATTTGGTGGTGTTGGCCGAATGGTTGGTCATACAATATGTCTTGGTGATTTTGATTTTTGATTCATTAGATGTGTTGGAAATCATTTGGGAATGTTTATTTGATGTTGAATTTGATTCAATTTGATTGGATTTGTAATTTAGCATAATAAACCCTAATTGCCGAGAGATGAAGCCCTTATTATCATGGTGAATTTTTGTTTCGTTGATCATTGGATGACTTGAAACGATTGAGGAATGTGATTTAATGTCGATTTTGGAATTAATTGGATTGAATTCGAATCGGACATAAAAATCTCATCCATTGCCGAGAATGATAAAGCCTGTTTGGGTTTGATTTTAATCAAAATGTGTTAGACATGTGATGATGAAATTGAGTATGATTAATTGTGTATATTGATGTTTTAGAAATGTTAATTTGGTTAATTAATCATGTTATACACTTTGGTAATTAAATTGGAAAATTGGATTTTTTGTGATTTAATTAGAATTGGGCCTTAAAATTGGATTTGGGCTTGTTATGTTGTAATTGGGCTTTTGGGCTTTGTGTACAAAGTTGGATTTAGGCAAAATTGGTGGATCCAATAGGCCCAAAACCACTTCCATAAACCCAAATGCGACTTAATGAACCTTTAAAGTTTAATGGGCCTAATGGGCAAAGATTGATTTCTGGGCTTATGGGGTAACTCCCGGATTGGATTTTGGTTATTCGGTTGGACCCGAGTGATTGACCAAAAGTCCACGCCTCAAGAAATTAATTAAAAGCCATTGGACTTTAATTAAATTGACGTTGGACGTTAATCGGGCTTTGAGACCCATTGCGATTAAATTTGGAATTTAAGTCGTAAAAGTTCATTATTAAAGTGTAATATTTAATTTGGAATTAAATAAGCGAATTAGAATTAAATGCATATTGAATTGGATTTAATTATGTAGTTTAATTTAATTCGAGAATTCGTACTTTGAGTACTTTATTCGTAAAACGAGTTTGACTTGAGCAAAATCAAATCGTTGTTTGAACATTGAATGATCACTAATTATCAGATTAATTAATTTGATTAGATTGATTGATAACATGCTTGTGTGAATACATGGTAGCGATGCATGAATAATGTATATCAGATGCATATTAGATGGGTGGGGTAATTTTGGAAATTGTAATAAATTTGATTTATTAATTGGACCTGCGTGTCCAGCCTTATCACCTCATATTCTTTGTATTCTCTTCTCACCTATTCCCATCAATGTAAATGAGGTTTCCTTAGAATTGTAGTGTAACGGGTATAAGTAAATACATGTGCTAGCGGGAGAGAGAAAGGGAGAGATTTGATCTAGGATCAATTGTGTAAAGTATCCATCCGATATAATTATTATTTTATCATATGCGCTTCATTACGTGTTTAGAATGCATGTTTAAGGGTATATGATGATGAGACCTTAACAGATAATAAATTGGTTGCCAATTTGCACTCGAAAACCCTCGCATAATATTAAGCGTTTTTCCTTCCATTGAGTGATTCTTACTCAAGATCTAAGACGGCATTGGTTTGTTGGCCAAAGTCAAGGCCTTTGTTTGTCGAGGATGTGTTTGAATCACAAGGCTTTGTTCCATATCAGTGTCTTGTCCAAGTTGTGGTTTGTTGGCCAAAGTCAAGACCATATCTTGTCCATCGATATTGATTACGAAGCTTTCCATGGTCAATGGGTCGCGCTTAACTGGATCACTAGTTTGTTGTGCCAAAGCCAAGGCTTAGTTGATTCAGAGGAAAAAGGTTAGGTAATACATTGGATGTATTGGCATATATAAGATATATATTCGACTTGGATGTCCCCCTACCGGTTCTAGGAATTGGATTGGATCCAATCGATCTTAAGATCTACCTAGTTAATTATCATACAATTTGTTGGCCAAAGTCAAGATTGTGTGATATTTAACGGGATCTTAGCCCACTAGAACAATGGTTTCCCGAGTACTCGACAGAGGGTTAGAGGCTCGCCGAAAAATAGTGGGAGGCAAGAATTGAATTTAAAATATTCGTTTAATTACTGCCATACTCGCTCGAACAAATATCCTTCGTCGTTATAAATAATAAATGTTAGTTGGACTAATATTTAAACGTTGTTTTAATAATGTTGGACTATATATTCAAACTATTCATTTATAGTTGATTTTATAATTGGATTATAGTAATCAATATATTGATTTTAATCTAAAAATTATATTGATTAAATAGTTGGACTATTGTAATCATTATAATAAAAGGGTACCAAAATCGTTGATTAAATAGTGGACTATTAGAATCAAGATAAAATTGAAAGATTGACGTTTAATACATAATCCTAGGGAAAATGTATTTAATGGTTTAATTTTCAAATTAGGAATAAATTTCAGGATGGTCCTTGAAAATAAGTTACTTTATTTGATAAAATAACATATTAGGCCTAAGCCCGAAGTTAAGCAATAGTAGAGCATAATCTTTGGAAGATTTATGCAATGATAACTTTAGTGCTTAATCCATTATACTTACCGTAGTAGACTCCTTTTTCTTAATCAGAACTAAGGATTAGATCCTTAAAGTATGATAAAGAAATTTAAGGATCTTCAAGAATCTATCCTTAGAATCTTAGAAGTACTAATATTGCAATAATAACTCTTGGAGAGTTAATGACTATTCTCAATGAGATAAAGTCAAAGTTTGCAATTAGGTAAGTAGCGCAAGGCGCAACCTTACTTCGATCTTCTAGAGGCCAAGGCTTGGACAAAGGCTTCTGGAATATGAAAAGGGCAAAAGGCAAAATCATTATAGTCTTTCTGGAAGATAAAGGACATATCCTAAAATGTATGCCTAAATTGTGGCAAACGGGATCGCGGAAGCGTGACTGCCATTTGGACAAGTAGACATGAAGGAATTGTAGACGAGCAAGGCTCTAACTTCAAATATGTTTGTCAAGATTATGTTCACTACTAGTATAAAATTAGATTTTAGATACTTAGTGTGATATAAATATATATATATGTATTGATGTTAAGAATCTGTTTTGAATAGGATACTGACTTCAATTGAGATAAATCTGCGAATTGGAAACGGGACGAAAGTCGCTGTTTTAACCGTAGATACCTAAGTTTAGGAACTAACTTTAGGTGCGTATCTAAACTTAGAAACTGTTATAATGTAACTAGTTTGACTAGAAACATTATCTCTATATCAGTGTTTAATCCGTTGCGGATTGAACCTTTATATTCTAGAACACTAAAGTGTTTTATTATATAAAGATGATATTGAGATAAACACATGAGATGTGAATAACAGAATTTATATTTTGAATATAAATAAATCTCAAATATATATAATGTCAAACAAATAGCCCAAACTGATTTGATCAGGAGAGACTAATTATGGCATTGTTGTCTGGGACACAATTAAACAAGACTCGTATATCCACACTTTCGAAGAGTGGGTACTAGGACTGATTTGATTCCAATCAAATAAAGTCTACGAATCTAGTTTATTAGGCAATGTGCCTATAACACCTTTACTTGGTAAAAGTTCAACTGCCACCTATCTGTTAGCCCTAGTTCATAGTGAAGCAAGTGGGCCCATGTCTAGCTAGGCTAGATGTGGATATGAATATTTCGTGACCTTATAGATGTAGCATCGCGTTATGGTTATGCGTTTCTTTTGAAGAACACAAATCAAAACTTTTAGAGTTTTCGACACGAAATAGACAAACAGATCGGCTATAGTATTATACTGTCACGATAAGACCGTAATGGAAAATACTTAAGCAATAAGTTTCTAATATACTTGAAAGAGTAAAGTATTCTTTCATGAGGACTCTTCTCGAAACACGTCAGTTTGACGGTGTGTCCGAACTGAGTAACCGAATCTTGTTAGACATGATAAGGTTAATCAGGAGTAGCTCTGAGCTACTATTTTTTTCAACTGATAAACATAAACAGTGCAAGAACTTATTTAGAATAAGGTTCCATAAAAATCTGTTTGACAGATTTCGTGCCAATTGTAGGTTGTCCTAGGGATATCATAAGTATAGTACTTATACAACTCAAGAGAGAACAATTATATTGTTGCTCACCATACGATTTTCCTAAGAGGAATACCGATATGCAGTGGTAAGTGGGAGGATAGTAAAACTCGATGAAAATCAGAGTAATACTGTTCAAGGCACCGAATCCTAATAGAACACAATAGTTCATCAAGGATGAAACTATTACCATTAATCTTCGTATACACAAGAACCGCGTATGTCGGAGAGAGTTAGAAAACAACCTGGGGTATGGGTTTCTGATCTCACCTCGTAAATATGTCAATCATTTGAGGTACACTAACTGACTACGTATGAGGAAGTGATACAAGGTATCGACTCCTTATTATGGTAAAGTGTCATAAGTCTGAATTGGATTCCATGTATATCAACAAGTTTGGATACTAGTTGATGTACCGCAAGACATTGTGCCTATTGGTACTTATAAGTCTTCAAGGAAGACATACATGGATGGCAACATACCAACGTATAAAGCTAGGCTTTTAGCGGAAAGGTATCGTTATCAACATTATGTTGACTACGATTCAACCTTTTACCTGTTGCCACGGTAAATCCATTTGGATAATGCTTGCTAAAGCTGCGTGTGTTCATTTATGAAATATGACAGCTTTACGGGAAAATTGCTTTCCTGAAAAGGAAACCTTTTGGAGGATGTTACAAATCCTGTCGATTTTATCATACCATAACAAGCAAACAAGGTTTGCAAGTTATTCGATCCATGTTTGGATTGAAGCAAGCATAGGTTCTTGGAATTATCGTTTTGATATAATCATAATGGAGTATGATTTAATTCAAAACGAAAATGATTCTTGTGTATATAAGAGGGTTAGTGGGAGCGCACTGACAGTGGCTGTCCTGTAAAATAATGATAATACGTCATTTCTTGGAAATGATATTCCCATAAAAATAACTATACGAAAGCTTGGCTTTCGAGAAAACTCTCCGAGAAACCGTACATTGAAAATGTACGTAACCTGGTGTCTCATACGCTTTGAGCATATGAAGTCACAAACAGGCCAATCCAAGTGATTGTCACTGGATTGATATTAAGAACATCCGTTAGTATTTTAGAGATCTAATGATGCTGTCTTAATCTGAGGAGAATGAGAACTTGAAGTGACTGGGTTCACTATAGCAAGTTTCCTAAACCGATAAAACGACTATAAGTCACAAACGGTACTACAAAGTTTGAATAACGGAACAGTGAGCTGGAAATCTTCCAAGCAAGATATTGTTACCGAATAAACAACAAATGCGGGTTATTGCTCCAGCTGAGGCAGCAATAGAAGCCATCTGGGTCAATAACAAATCTAATTAGATTAGATATAGTTCTGTTAGCAGCTGAGCTAGGCGTCAGCACAGGCTAAAGAATTAACGGTCTCATCAACGATCCAGATATATACTTTGATATTCATCTGATTCATTCGGATCATACATCGTGGTGATGTGATGATCGTATAAATCGCATCAGACGATAATCATGCAATTCCGCTGACGAAAGCATTTTCTCAGCAGTTTTTTAAGCCAACCGTACATAGTTCGGTTGTCAAACACTCGAGTGACTGGCTATAGGCCAAGTGGGAGATTGTTGGACAATTATGACCCATAACGTCACTATTTGTACAGATCATGGTGTTTTGTTGTACAAATTAGTATGTGACAAAGGAGATTGCACTCTTATCATTTGTAATTAGATCACCTAGATGTATTAATGATAGGAGGTCCCTATGATTTGTTCCTGGACGGAGAATGATATGAGACAATATTAGTCCACGAAGGATAAATCATTCAATATCCATAGTCAGAGCATTGTCGAGATTGGACATCGATAAATACGTAAAAGACTAGTTTTACACTTGTGCGCGTTGTGAGGGCACAACGACATAGTTCTCATATATTTGGGTATAGGATACTCATGCAAGTGTAATAGAGGTTGTGTTTTACCGATGGTATGGAAAACAGCTTCGCTCTGGATAGACCCTCTCGGAATTCCATTGGTAGTATGACTATGTGTCTATGAAAGTCCGAAATCAGGGTAGGTGTATTTGGTCTTAACCTGAGACTTGCACCGCTAATACTTGTGACAATCAATATACTTTGGTTGAGGTCGTCCAGGGCTTTAACAGGTTCTGTGTACGCCAATGCTGGGTATATTGAGAATTGTGTGTGTTTTGGTGTGATGTCAAGATGGAAGTGTCACTCCAGTCATATGGAGATGATGGTCACGTAGGATATGAGACTGGTTCTCTTAAATGCTGCAGCTATCGGGATAAAATGACAAGGTCATGTTTATCCGATTATAGAGACTAGTCAACAGACATCCGACATGTGATTCGTACGGGGCAGACACAATTCCAGCCCCAGGCCTAGCACGTAATCATCAGATACTGGATAGAAATACGTAATACTACGTATACTACGCCTGATACAGATCCTTTATTCATGTAAGGATATTTCCGGAGAATTGGGTAGGCATGGCACTTTTCTAGAGGCCAACCTTGTCTTGTAAATCGGTATAAACGTAGTACTATGTACTTACGTGTTCGAATAGTCCGACGACCAAATTTACTACCAACATATCCGGGGATCTCATGGGTCGCTTCCCAAAGATTCACCGATGACGTATGACTCGCACTCTAAATTAATCTTGGATTAATTATAAGAGAGAGAAAATTAATCTGGGATTAATGCGGAGATATTTTTATATGGGATAAAATATCAATTAAAGAGAGATAACGATTGATTTGGAATTAATCGAGAAATTATAATTCGATAATTTAAACGAAATTGGATTTCGACGCGGAATTAAAATTAGATTTTAATTCGGGCGAACGAATTAATTTAGAATTAATTCGTTAGCGACGTGAATAGTGATTTCGCTAGGCGTAATCATTTAATAACGACACAACGGAAAATTCGTTAATTTGGAATTAGCGAACCCGAGCCCAAGATTATTTGCGAGCGCATTCGCATTTTGAATTCGAGTGTGGCATACAAGTCATATCAAGCGTCAAATTGCTAGTCACATCAAAGCGTCAAATCACATGTCCCTTTGAGTGATGTGACATTTGATTGATATATTGATGTGAGTTGATTTGAGTTGATGGATGTTGATGGCTAGCATTTAATGTTATTTTGGAGCCAAAATTTGGTATATGTTTTTGGAAATCATTTACCAAAACACAACACACATTTTACATCTCTCTATCATCTCTTTCTTCTTCATCTACAAGCCCAAGGGGCTGTTCTTCACTGGTATTTTCTGCCAAGAAACCGAACAGTGAAGGGGAAGCAAGAGTTGCGATTTTGTGGCAAAATCGGGAGTGCTATCACACTATGAAGTCATGCGAAGGTGATAGGGAAGTCCACCCATGAGTCGAGAATCGTTCGACGAAGCTTGGAGCTTGTTCGAGGAGCTCAAAAACAGAAAATGGAGGAGGATGGACTGCTCACTGCCGAACCAGTCCACTGCCAAGCAAAATCAGATTTTGTTACCTCCGCGTCGCTCAACCGATCGATGTGAGTATTCTGCAACTTCTTCGATATGTATTCGCACTTGATTCATGCTTATTATTGATCTTGGGACCTTAATAGAAACCAACAATGGCATCTAGAGCAAGGTTTGAGCATGAAAAAGTTTAGGGCTTAAAATTGGGTAAATTGATTTTGATCATGATTTTGTGAAATTGGATGAATGAATATGCTTAATTGATGTTTAATTGAATATTGATTGGATCAATTTGATTAAATTTTGTTTGGAACAAATTTGCCCAATTTGGTGGTGTTGGCCGAATGGTTGGTCATACAATATGTCTTGGTGATTTTGATTTTTAATTCATTAGATGTGATGGAAATCATTAAGGAATGTTTATTTAATGTTGAATTTGATTCAATTGGATTGGATTTGTAATTTAGCATAATAAACCCTAATTGCCGAGAGATGAAGCCTTTATTATCTTGGTGATTTTTTGTTTCGTTGATCATTGGATGACTTGAAACAACTGAGGAATGTGATTTAATGTCGATTGTGGAATTAATTGATCATGCATAACTCTAAGTTTTCATCATTGAAGCATACTCAATCAAACAATTTCATCAAATCATGCTCAAATCAATTTTACCTTAAATCAATTTCATGCTTAATCAAGGCTCTTGATACCATTGTTGGGTTTTCTAGGTCAAACCAAGATCATTTTAAGCTGTGAAAAGTGCGAATACAACAAAGTAAAGTTGCAGAAATACTCAATTTGATCGGATTTGCGATGCGATGAACACAAAAAATTTTCTTGCTCCATTGAAGCTCTCGGCCAAACTCCTCTTTTGTGCTCCAAGTTTCGGGGCAAGGTCCCATTTGTGTGCTCCAAGCTCCAAGCTTTGTGAATGATGATTCCATGCTCATGAATGGGTTTCCCTGTCACCTTTGTAAGACTCATTTGGTGTGCTAGCACTCTTGAAAAATTGCCAAAATTTTTTTTCTTCTTCCTTTGCTAGATTCGGCCAAGCCTTTGCAAAAAGGGAGAGAGCCGTGAATGATGGAGAGAGTTGTGTATTGTTTCTAAAACAATTACCAAGTTTTTTTCAAAGTCAAAACCCTTTTTTGGTATATGTTTTCCAAAAGCAATTTGGAGGGAAAAGAGCATTAATTGCTCTCAACCACCTCCTTCACCAAAAAGGTGACATGACACACATCACAAAAAGTGGATGTGACATGTGAGTGACTTGCGATGTGATTTGTGGCCGCACTTGATTCAAAATCGGAGTGGCCTCGCAAACACATTCCGCGCTCGGGTTCGTTAATTCCGAATTAACGAATTTTCCGTTGCGACGTAATTAAATCAAATTTCATTAAATAATTATGCCTAGAAAATTACTATTCACATCGCTAGCGAATTAATTCTAAATTAACTCGTTCGCCCTTCGCCCGAATTAAAATCTAATTTTAATTCCGCGTCGAAATCTAATTTCGTATAATATATCGAATATATTATTTTATCGATTAATTCCAAATTAATCGTTCTCTCTCTTTTAAATAGTATTTTATCCCATATAAAATATCTCTGTAATTAATCCTAGATTAATTTTCTCTCTCTACATGTTAATCCCAAATTAATAATGTGCGAGTCATACGTCATCGGTGATTCTTCAGGAAGCGACCCATGAGATCCCCGGATATGTTGGCAATAAATCTGGTCGTCGGACTATCCGAACACGTACGTACCTAATACTACATTTTTGCCGATTTACAAGACATGGTTGTCTTCTAGCAAAGCACAGTGCCTACCCAATTCTCCAGAAATATTCTTAAAGGAATATGTAATCTATATCAGGCGTAGTATACATAGTATTGCGTATTGCGATCTAGTATCTGATGTCACGTGCTAGGCCTGGGGCTGGAATTGTGTCTGCCCCGTACGAAGCACATATCGGATCTCTGGTAACTAGTCTCTATAATCGGATAATCATGACCTAGTCATATTATCCCGATGACTGTAGTACTAAAGAGTACTAGTTTCGTATCCTACGTGACCATAATCTCCATATGACTGGAGTGATACTTCCATCTTGACATCACACCCAATACACTACGATTCTCAATATACCCAGAAGAGGCGTACACAGAACCTGTTAAAGCCCTGGACGACCAAAACCAAAGTATATTGATTGTCGCAAGTATTAGCGGTGCAAGTCTCAGGTTAAGACCAAATACACCTACCCTGATTCGGACTTCCATAGACACATAGTCATACTACCAATGGAATTCCGAGGGGTCTATCCAGAGCGAAGCTGTTTCCGTACCATCGGTAAACACAACCTCCTATTACACTTGCATGAGTATCCTATACCCAAATTTATGAGAACTATGCCGTTATGCTCCCACAACGCGCAAAAGTGCAATACTAGTCTATTCTGCATTATCGATGTCCAATCTCGATAATACTACGACTAGGGATGTTTTAATGATTAAACCTTAGTGGATTATTACTGTCCCATATCTTATTAATTCGGAACTAATCATATGGACTTTTATCATTTATATATCCCGGTAATCCAATTACAAATGATAAAAGAGCAATTTCTTTTGTCACATAGTTAATTTGTACAACAACACCATGTTCTGTACAAATAGTGATGATATGTGTCATAATTGTCCAACATGTGGGGCTGGTTTTAATTGAAAAAACAGACCTGAAATATAGTGGGAGTTCAAGCAAATTAGGGGTTGTTCCAGCAGTTAGCTTGGCGCGATTTCGGGTCCATAATAGTCCAGATCTGAGCCGCTGTTCGGGGGCTGAAATTTTATTAAAAACAGAAGTAAAATTTCAATAAAAGAGATGGTCACATTCGGCCAAGCAAAGGGAAGGGCAGAAAAAATTTCAAGGTCGATCCCGGGTGTCTAAGGTGTTTCCGCTACGCTAGGAAAGTGATTCATACACTTCAATATTCCTCTTTGCCTAGTTTTAACTTTCTTCCTGGTAAAGCACCACTATGGCTTAAAACTAAAAATAAAATGAAAGACACATGCCGTAAAGTTTGGCCTATTGGCCACTTTGTCATGAAAAATATATGGTTTACTTGCTGCAAATGTGATTTACAAAAAAGGATACAATAATATCCTCATATGATTCGAGGAATGAATTCTGCTAACTTTAAGGTCATTTCCTCCACCTTAAAAGGAGAAATATATGACGTCCTCAAATTTGTGGAGGATTTCCATCAAATCTTCCATGATTTCCTCCAATATTCTATAGGAAATTCAAAATCATGATTCCTCTAATAATTTCACAAGCCGTCCAATTTTCTGTATAATTCCTCCAACATTCTAAAGCTCCCAGATATTAGCCAAAAACACATTCTCACATCACAAACACATCTGGAACCATCATTCCTCCAACATGTTACAGAATTCACGCGACAAGAAAAATTACCAAACTTGCAGGACGTGATGATGGTTTCCAAGATGTGATATTTGCAGGACGTGATGATGGTTTCCAAGACGTGATATTTGCAGGAACGTGAAGGAATAGTTAAGATTGAGGATTATAAATACAAGGATGGCAGTTCAAAGAGGGGCCACAAACATCCGATCCAAAAAATCAACATGTCAACTTTTTTCATTATCTTTTCTCTGTAATTAAATTACATTCCAACTTTTCCTCTATAGTAGTAACAATCTATTTTAATTCTAACAAAATTTAAATTCATTTTCTCTATAGTTCAATCTCTTTAAGTTTTTCCTTTGTAATTATGATACTTTAATCATTTAAATTCTGTAATTTACAGCTTCTTTCTCAGTACTTAGAATTTCAATTTCAATAGAACTTCCTTTTCATTAACTTTCAATTCTTTGTCTTTTATTCGCATCTTCATAGAATCTAATTGTTCATTTCTTTCGAACCTTAAAGAACCTATCAATTTTCACAATCGTTTCAATTAGAATTCAGTAATTTACGTTGAGGATCCGCTCCTCTGGCACTCCCGCGCAACGCCAAATTTTTTCAGAGCCAACACATTTGTTACCGTGAGTTCATGTGATGGATTGGGTCTCCCACTTAGTCTTACATACTATATCTCCTAACTAAGAAGTCTTGAGTGTGGATTCTTAAATCTCAAAATATTTTCTCTAAATACTTTAGAGGAAAATTAAATCATTGCTCTCTTGAGTTTCTTTTCTCTTTAGAGAAGATATAGGCTAGGTTTTTCTTAGAACTCTTTTGTGTTTATTAATATTAGAGAACTATTTCCCTTTTATACTTAGGATTGGAGTTATTGTAGTTGTAATCAAATTACTCAAAATAACTCTAACCTAAACCCATTGGACGTGAACCCCTCCCTTATTTTTATTTATTTATTAATTAAATACTAATATCAAATATTAGGCATTTATTTTGGAATCAAATTCCAAAATTATTTATTCAGTGGATTAAGTAAATAAATAAATTTAATTTAAAATTTTAAAATTAAATATTTGATTATCTCATAACCAAGTGCAGTGAACTTTTGTAATAAATTATTGAATATATAGTTTCTCGACTGTGAATTAATTTGTGATATCATAATTGGATTCTCTAATTAGTTTATGGCTCCTTATAGTGTATTGAGTTAGCATGGGGACCAAATGGACCTATACCTCCAATCTCCAGTTGTGTTGGGGTATTGATTAAAACTATTCAATCAAATATCGTTAATTATTAACTTCAAGTTATTCCACTAAAAACATGAAGCTGAACTATCATTACTACAAATATATTATACCGAGCCATGTCGACGTCCACTGATATAATCACTGCGTATAGATTGACCTTCCACGAGTACCTTATAATTAAAACTGGGTCATAATGATCGTTATACCCCTCTAATTATTTTTGTACCTATCGTCATTGATTATCTGATGAAAAATTTATTCATAACTATTATGAATCTTTCTATCCGTAATAGAAAGATTCGAGCTCTCTAATTGCTCAATTCTCAAATCAACCCTTAAGGACGATATTCATTTACTTCTTGCTAGAAGGTGTAGACTCCATATCTATATAGAATGTCTACAACTATACACCAAACCATATCTCTAAGGTACGTAGTTATTGCTCGGGATTGCTACACCGATCTCACATTTATAAATAAAATGACATAGCCTGTCATGTAAGAGTTCATAATACACTCGGGATTCAGATCATTATATTTATGATTATTTATTAGACTGATATGAATTTCTTTATTTAAGGAATATTATGACATAGCCTAAGGATCTATTTATGCATTTGGTGTCATATTAGTATGGAATGACACTAATTTTGCTTCAAACTCTAACTTTCGAAAATGGGTTCTAGTCATGGCCGAATTTTTGGAGAGGGAAAGATAGTTTTGTGGCTTTTTGATGACTTAAAGATGAGATTAGTGCTTATTATTGCATTTTGAGGTATGTATCATGGTTTATACTTGAGGATGTAAAAAATTCAAAAAGCTTGAATTGTGTCCTTATAGCCGAACCAGCACTACAAGAAAAAAGGCCTTTACTGACACTAAGGTTAGTGACACTAGGCTAAAAGTGTCAGAAACGACGTGTAAATGGGCATATTTCCGTGTTTTTCACTTAAATATCAATAATTACTGACACTATGGTATCAGCGATTTTAGTGTCAGTAATTACTATTACAATAGTATCAGTAAGAAATAAAAAAAAAAAAAAACGCGTAGTCGTCTGGAGTCGAACCAACACCTCGCGGAAGTGACGTTTTTCGCATATATTACTGACACTAGAGTATCAGTAAATTTAGTGTCAGTAATTAATGATACCTTAGTATCAGTAAAAAAATTAAAAAAAAAATTATTTCCTTAAGTCTGCTGGGACTCGAAATTGTAACCATTGATATAATTTTTTTTTATTGTAAGGCTTTACACTGGGCCAAATCGTAACTTTTGTTCCTTAAACCGCGGTTTATAAAAATATATATGTATTTGTCGGGTCAAAACCTGAACCGTAGTTACCAAATCAATCTTAGTAATTTAGGGTTCCTCTCATTCCCACCTTTTTTTTCATCGCGCAGCCTTTGTTTCCCCCTTCTTTACTCTCAAATATGAATCTCCCATTTGTAATTTCTAAAATCTAAACAAAATCCAGTACATCCTATCAATTATCAACCTTCAATGGCTTCAATTTTTACTCTCGTTAGTCGGTCTCTCCTCAGTCCTCTGTAAGCAGTAAGCAGTTTAAACTTCGATTATCAACCTTCAAAAGCTTCAGTCCTGTTAGGTATGTCATTTTTTGCTCTCTCGGTCTCTCCTCTGGGTTTTTCTTTGCTTTTATTTTTGGATCATGAGGTAGGGTTGCCGGTTGCATGTTGAGATAATGAGATCTATAATGTTGATTGTTGATCCATTTCGTATAACTTTTATATCTGAAGTTTGAATTTTTGGGAATTAAGACTGATATATGCAAGGAGATTATTTCAAATCGTGGGGTATAAATTTTCCTTGAATTTCAGTGATTTTTCAGGAATTTTGTTCCAGTTATATGTGGGGTATAAATTTTCCTATAAAAGTGATTGACAAATGTTTATCCACAGATTATGGTCATTAGCTTTTGTAGGTTTTCTTGACATTGATTGCTAGTCACTGGCAATGTAGATCTGCTGGCATAACCTGTTGACTGTTACGTCTCACCTCCATTATTTGTCATTTGGAATTCTATTTTTATTTGTGTATGCTTTCTCTTCCTTATATTACTCAACTTTGTTGACTAGAGCTCATCTTTTATTGGCTTTGCATTTATCTTTATTGTTCATTTGGTGGGACTAAACTTTTCGAAAAAGTCATGGAGGCTACTGGGACTACACTTTCTTTCACAAGTTATAGGGAGTTTGATATTACTTAATTGCATAACCCATCTGTAGAGCTTTCTGGACAAGAATTTTGGTGGGGTTTATAATCTAATTCAGCTGCTCACTTGCTGTGATAAAGTGATTGTTTAATGTTTAATGTTTAATATTTTACAACCTTACTGATTTACAAAGTATTCTGTTCTTCCAAATCCAGCATAACGGTTTGCGAGCTTCTCATCATGGCCAAATTTTGTTGGTCAGAGTTTCATGTCTGGTTTTACTAGAATTTATGTAGATTTCGAACTGACATATAGAGCTGTTGGTAATATTATCAAAATGTAAAAAGTAGATTTCTAACAAAAGAAGTTTCACATGATCATTGTTTAAAGTAAGCTTCAAAAAGTTATAATACCACCAAGTGCTCGGGCAGTCCTCAAAGTGGAAAGGTACACAAAATTTTATGATTTTCTATATTAAGTTAGTGCATCTTATGGAGGTAATTGAAGGGCTTGTACAGTTCTTTAGTGATTTCCTATGTGTGATGCCTATTTTGATAGTTTATGTGTTGAAGTTTAATGTTATGTATTGTTATGCTTCGGCTTATCTTTGACTTAGCATGCCGGTTTTTGGGTGATTGTTTCCCTTTTGTTTCTATCTAGTACGTTACTGGGATTGTGCATGGCCACATGACATTCAAACTTATAAACTGAAAAAAAAAACCAACATCTTATGAATCTAAGCACTAAAGATATAATAAACTGTTTGCTCATTGTTTTAACCTAATGTATTCAAGCCAATGTTCTTCGTTATTTTACTCTAATGTATGTTTTCTTTAAACCTTTGAAACTAATTATGAAAATTTTATAAACTTACATCGACAAGGTACATATTATGAACAGGTTAGGTACGTAAAATGGACAAAAAATGGATATATTGTGATAGACTTTCCAGTGAATATCGTGTTGGAGTTGATGAATTCTTGGAGTTTGCAATTCTTAATTCTGAAAATCGAATGTTAATTAGATGTCCTTGCGCCCGTTGTTGCAATATGGAGTTTCATACTCCTAAAGAGGTGAAGCCTCATTTGTTTCAGAAAGGCTTTCTCCAAACGTATTTAGTTTGGACTTGGCATGGTGAATCTAAACCTGTATCTCCTTCTGAAAATTGCCAAGACCTTCCACAAAGTCAACGTTTCAGATGTCATGACTATAGTGATGTAGTTGATATGGTTCAAGATGCGTATGAGCAATGTGATAAAGATCATAGCTCTTTCACAGATATGCTTGAAGATGCTGAAAAGCCATTATATCTAGGTTCTAAACATTCAAAGTTATCGGGTTTAATGAGACTGTATAATGTCAAAGGAATTATGGGTGGTCTGATAAAGGATTTTCAGCTTTGTTAGAAGCTCTTGCTGATATATTACCAAAAAATAATAATCTACCCAAGTCTATGTATGAGGCAAAAAAAACAATGACAGTGTTGGGCTTAGATTATGATAAAATACATGCATGTCCAAATGATTGCATTCTTTACAGGAATAAGTTTGCAAATCTTATTGAATGCCCAATTTGTGGACAATCTAGGTGGAAAAGAAAAAATGATGGTTCCAAACAATTGAGAAAAGGGGTTCCTGGGAAGGTGTTATGGTATTTTCCAATTATTCCTAGGTTCAAAAGAATGTTTCATTCACCACAGACAGCTGAAAACTTGATTTGGCATGCAAATAAGAGAATTGAAGACGGCAATCTTCGCCACCATATGAACAACTATCTTGTCATCTTGATTTGCTTCCTGCATTTGGAAACAGTATTAGATCATGTCATCTGATAAACTTCATCTGGTTCATGAGATCCTTTTATTTCAGTTTTATGTCCGTCTATATATATATATTATATATATATATATGTGTGTGTGTGTGTGTGTGTGTTATTGATTTGTTTGTTTTGGTGATTATGTAGCGGTATGAAAGATACAACTTGTTATTATGGATGCCATTTGGTTTTTTATATGCATGCTCTTAGGTTGTTGGTATGGTTATTGTCAATAAGTGCTTATGTGACAAAAATTAGATTAGGGTTATATTTGTATTTTTATTTGGATGTATTTAATGTTTTTATTTATGAAGATATCGATTTTTTTTGAAGTCCATCTAATTCTTAACATTTGGTTTATAATTTCAGATTTTGTGCCAGATATCATATTGTTGGGGGATTGTTGCAGGCTTCTCAACAAGTATCATGAATTTTGGTGGGGGCATGACATTTTGATGGGACTTTAAGAGTAGTTTTTGAAATATATATATGTTAATTTAAAGATTGTCTATGGAGTTTTTGTATTCATCATGTGATACTGTTGAATTGATTAATACGATTAATCTATTATATTGCGAATTTTATATAAATGTAATTTTTTAGTTTTTTATTTCATTGAATTGGTATATATATATATATATATTTTATGATTAATTTAATTAAAAAAATAAGAAATATAATTGTGTGAATAATACGATTTTTAAATTTTAAAGATATTGACGGATATTGATACTATAGTAACAATAATTACTGACACTAAAAATCAAATATATGCGATATACTGATACTGCAGTAACAAAATTTACTGACACTATAGTATCACTAAATACTGATGATATAGTGTCAATAATTTACTGACACTAAAATAGTGTGAGAGATTACTGATACCATAGTGTCAATAATTTTCTGATACTACAGTATTAACGTTTACTGACACTAAGAATCACTGACACTAGAAACTAGTGTCAGTGATTTATGGCTGCGGCAACACTGACACATTTATATAGTGTCAGTAAAACCCTTTACTGACACTAATTTAGTATCAGTAAAAGCCTTTTTTCTTGTAGTGCAGGGGGCTCTTTGGGGATTTTATTTTATAATTGGTCAAGGTTATGAACATGTATTTAGTACATAATGAAATGATGATAAACATGTGTTTTTGTTATGTCCGATTTTGAATAAGGATTGGAAGCTTTGATGTGTGATGTTAGTTAAGTAGTAAACAAATGAATGAACTTAATTTGATGTTGAATTGTGTCAAGATTGAAGATAGAAGCTTGGTCGAATAATGATGTGGGTGTGCTAGGCTTGTAGCAAATATGTAATGTTGTGATGATGGTGATAACTTAGCCTTGCAGATGTGCTTAGTTTCGAGGTGGATTTAGGAGTGTAGAAGTGGTAAAGTGGATACTGAATTTATTAATGTTGAATATGTTACTTGTGTTAAGGACAATGGTAGTGTCTCGCGTAATTTTCATGCTTAATGACAGTGTCTTGAATTATGAGTGAGTTGGTAATTATGGCTTAAGTAAAGATTATGGCCGTGTGCAATATAAAGTGTAACAATGAATATTTATGTTATGTATTGGATGTTTCTTGTTTGCAAATTGAGTATTTCCCATGACTTTAAGACTTTTCGATAGGCTTAGATACAAGATGCGCATGTGGGCCATTCTAGGAGGCGTCGCTGCAAGTTATCAGCCGATATAAGTTTAGATATTATCTAGCTTACCATTAGAAAGAATTAGCGTAGAAACCTTACCTCATTGATACTTTGCATTCATACTTTATTCATGCATAAGGTTAGGGTTATAAGTATTCTTGAATTATAATCATGCTTTAGTTCCTGCTTTGTAGATCCGATGCAGAACATTTCGATGGGTTTCGTTCGATCTCGTGTGCAGTAGAACCATGACTTAACATTGTTAGTGGATACTTCTGTTTTTGTTATTTATGATATTGTGATAAATATTTCGATATTTCGATTTTATGGCACTTCTGATTTATATGTTTTTCTGATACTTCAATTATGTGTATATGAAGTGTTTTGAAAGAAAAAGATTCAGATAACTCGTTTTATCAGTTTTATCTAGATGTAATATGATATGATTTTCTTCATGGTGATTGTATGACGTTTCTATGGATTTTTAACCATCCGTGGCTCCTATTTTGGGGTCCAGACCAATGGAAAATGACTGACCCACTCCCTTCTGTTGACATGGTTGATAAATGCATGAAAGTGTACTTTGAACATCCCTAATTCGGCTTGATTATCATATATTTAATCTTAATTATGGTTTATTTTATGTTTTATTATCAGGAACCAATGGAACATGGATATTAGAGCAATTGCATGTGTTTCGGTACCTTACAGACGCATCAGAAGCACGCGGGAAGAGCAGAAATGCAGTAACATAAATCCAGAAATTGTGCCATTCGTCGCGACGAGCCCTTCATGGCGTCGCGACGCGCCCTCAAATCCCGCACGCATACACCAGAAAATTAATTTAGTCGTGTTTGATGCGCACAATGACTCCGGGACTTCCCTATATAAACCCAACTTCGTCCAAAACCCTAAAAAAGGAGAAAAGAGGAGAAAAACATAGAGAAAACACACAACAAAGAGTTAGAAACGTAATTTTGAGAGAGAAGAAAGAAAAGCCTCAAGCCAGACAGGATGTCTCTCCGATCTATCCAGGTTTTGTCTCTCTTCTACATGGAGAACTAATCTCCTAGGCAAAGTTAAGGATGAACTCTTGTAATTGATTTCTTATGTTCATGTTTTGATTCCTGAATGCTTTTTAACGTTT
The DNA here is from genome assembly GCA_019454045.1 of Zanthoxylum bungeanum. NCBI lineage: Eukaryota > Viridiplantae > Streptophyta > Magnoliopsida > Sapindales > Rutaceae > Zanthoxylum > Zanthoxylum bungeanum. The sequence goes on along the minus strand of SKCR01035738.1, from coordinate 18,491 downwards.
AATATAATTGATGTTTTGTTATTCTTTATTATCTTATGATTATATAAATCCAGAGATTATGTTTTTCCAACTTGCATATGGGAATAGTCATGCTTCTTCTATGTGTGATTGGGGAACCCAATTGTGACTAGTAAAGTTATTTTATGAGTTGGTCTTTTGTTGCAGTATTGCCTGTGGGTATATTATCGACGTTAGGTAGGTCATAACGATAACTTTGTGTGTTGTTAACATAGAGAAGATAATTCATCGATTACCTTAGAATTTAATGTGTTTTGAATTAAATATCTTCCGATTGTTGGTTTGAGATGTGAAACCTTCAATTGAGTAATAAAAGAAAACAATAACTGAATATAGAAAGTTGATACAAGAGAGATTCTTGATACTTTGCTCCCTCTCTCTACTGATAATTTCTAAGTATTTTTCATAATCTCTATTTTACATTACCAATTCAATCTATCTATTTTCATTAAGTTATTGCTAACGTTTTTATTTAAGTAAATTAGTTCCTTGTAACCATCTCTCTGAGGAATCGACACCCCAACTATACTGCGATAACTGCAAGTACTTTTTGGGCGTAATCAAATTTTGGCGTCGTTACCGGGGAGATGGTTTACAAGTAAAAGGAGCAGGTTTGCTTGTTCAACAAAAGCGGTAACTTCGTTCCATCTTTATTTTTTTATTTATCATTTATTTAATTATTTATTTTATTTATGTTTTCGTTTAGATTAAATTTTTAGTTTTAGTTTAGTTTCTTTTATCCCCGTTTCTCGTTTTACTTATGTTTAATTGCATGCCTAGACGTAAGGATAGGTTTGGTAGATTTGTTAGGATTGAAGAGGAAAACTAAGACTCAGAAAGTCTGTTTGATAATCTTTTTGCCACACCATCTACATCTAGCACACACAGTATGAGTGAGTACGAGAGACCACACATGTGGACTCTTAAGGAGTACCTCCACCCCACTCGTACAGCTACACCGTCATGCATAATGTTTCCTCCTAATGCACCACATATAGATTTTAAACCTGAAATGATACAGTATCTCTCAACCTTTCATGGTTTGGTGAACGAGAACCCTTATGTGCACATTAGAGAGTTTGAAGAGGTTGTAGCAACCTTCCATGACCGATTTGGGACTACTGACACAATTAGACTTAAGTTCTTCCCATTTTCCCTTAAGGGTAGAGCTAAAAACTGGTTGTATTCTTTGAGACCTCGGTCAATAGGATCATGGGGCGAGATGACACATGCATACTTTAACAAATACTTCATACACCATAAAACGAATGCCCTGAAAAGATAAATCTCTACCTTCTCCCAGAAAGACAGTGAAACCCTTTATCAAACTTGGAAGAGGTTTAAAGATATGTTAGCTAGTTTTCCTCACCACATATATGAGAGTTGGGGCTTAGTGAGCTATTTTTATGATAGTCTAATCTCTAGAGAGCGCCAATTCGTTGAGTTCATCCGAAAGGAAACTAATGAGGCATTAGAGTACTTAAATGACCTAGCTGAGAAATCGCACACATGGACTGGACCAAAAGCCATGGATAACATTGATAGAACACACCTCACTCCTTCTAGCAAAGGCATACACCACTTAGGGAAGATGATAGTCTTAAGGCACAAGTTGAGCTATTAACTCGGGAGATAGGAGCTTAAAAATCCAAAGATGGTAAGACTATGCATGCAGTAGCCCACTTAGAACCTCAAGGGGTATGTTTTATGTGTAAGAGGACTGACCATTTGGCCCAGGAGTGTCCTGTATATGGTGAGATGAAGGGAACATATGAGGAATAATATAACGCCCTAAGGATGTATAAAAATACTTATACACCTTATTCAGACACTTATAACCCTAGTTGGCGGAACCATCCCAATTTTAGTTGGAAATAAGAGTCTCAACAGCCAACTCAGACATCACAGCCTAGAAGTTACAATGCCCCACAGTATCACAAACCTACCATTCCTAGAAATTCTTTAGAGGATATTGTGCAAGCATTTGTGGAAGCTCAGAACAAATTTGTTCAGGCCCAAAATAAAACCAATCAAAGGTTTGAGTAATTGATAGCTCATGTAGTTGAAGAAAATAAGGAGATTGAGAGTTAGGTCTCCAAATTGACTAATGTCTTGAGTGTGCAAGAATAAGGAAAATTCACATCTCAAGCTCAACCAAATCCACAAAGGCAACACATGGCACAGGCTGATCATGAAGCAGCTAATGTAAAAGGTGTTAATGCCATATTCACTATGAGTGGTAAAGAGGTAGGGGTGCAGAAGACCTCCAACACTGCAGGTGCCGCTAAGAATGGTAGTGCTAGTACTCCTCAAGAAGAAAAAGTGCCACATATCCTAGTTAGAGTACATTTCCCTCAAACTCTTAGGCCCAATGCGAGAGCTACAGACCCAAATGGTGAGATCCTAGTGTTAGTCTCATAGACATGCCCAAGGTCTCTAAGTCATGATATTGTGTGTGAATGATCTAGTGAGTTTGCGGAAAAAACTTACATTGAATGGATGTTGGATTTCAAAAATCTTTCTTTGTTGGAAGCTCTAAGCTTTGTGTTGAGTGTATCCAACCCAATGGTGAGTTTCCCTATCACCTTCACTAAACTTTTGAAGTGCTAGCTTGCTTGATTTTTGAAGCAAAAATCAAAGAAGAAGGGAGAAGAGGTCACGTCAATGGTGGGAAGAATGAGAGAGTTTTGCTTTTTGATATTTTGTTTTCTAAAAACTAATTACCAAAGTCAACTTGCAAAAGGTGTATATCTTTTCCAAAAAGAAAAAGCAAATTGTGTTGTATAAGTTTCATTAAAAGCTCCCAACCACTTTCATCAACTTGATTGACTAGTGATGTAAGTAAGTGGGTCCCACACTTAAATTCAAAATTCAAGTTGGGTGAGACTACACACTTCAGGCCTGGGTTCGTTTAATCCGATTAAACGAATTTTCCGTTGTGACGTAATTAAATCCAATTTAATTAAATAATAATGCCTAGCAAAATTATTATGAAAGTCGCTTACGAATTAATTCCAAATTAATTCATTCTCCCGAATTAAAATCCAATTTTAATTTTGCTTTTAAATCTGATTTCAATTAATATATCCAATATATTATTTAATCGATTAATTCTAAATTAATCGAGTTTTCTCTTCTATTCAAATTTTATCCCTGATAAATTCTTGCCGCAATTAATCCCAGATTAATTTTCTCTTTCTCATAATTAATCCTAGATTAATTCTGTTCGAGTCAAGTGTCATCGGTGAATCTTTGGGAAGTGACCCAAGAGATCCCTGGATATGTTGGCAGTAAATCCGGTTGTCGGACTATCCGACACGTGCGTACCGCGTACCACGTTCTCACCGATTTACAAGACATGGTTGGCTTCTAGAAAAGAACCGTGCCTACCCAATTCTCCAGAAATATTCAACGAAGAATATATAATCTATATCAGGCATAATATACTATGTATTGCGTATTACGATCCAGTATTAGATGTCACATGCTAGGCCTAGGGCTGAAATTGTGTCTGCCTCGTACGAAGCATATATCGGATCACTAGTAACTAGTCTATTCAATCGGATAATCATGACCTAGTCATATTATCCTGATAGCTGCAGCATATGAGAGTACTAGTTTTGTATCCCTACGTGATCATCTTCTCCATATGACTGAAGTGATACTTCCATCTTGACATCACACCCAATACACTACGATTCTCAGTAAACCCAGAAGAGGCGTACACAGAACCTGTTAAAGCCCCGGACGACCAAAACCAAAGCGTATTGATTGTCGCAAGTATTAGGGATGCAAGTCTCAAGTTAAGACCACATACACCTACCTTGATTCAGATTCCCATAGACACATAGTCATACTACCAATGAGATTCCGAGGGGTCTATCTAGAGCGAAGCTGTTCCCGGTCCAACGGCTATCAGAACTTCCTATAACAGTTGCATAAGTATCATATACTTAAATATATGAGAACTATGTCGTTAAGCTTCCATAACGCGCACAAGTATAATACTAGTCTATTCCGTATTATCGATGTCCAGGCTCAATAATACTATGACTAGGGATATTTAATTATTAAACCATTCATGGATTAATAACGTCTCATGTCTTATTAATCCGGAACTAATCATAAGGACTTTGATCATTTATATATATGTTCAAGTTATCCAATTACAAAATGATAAAATAGCAATTTCCTTTGTCACATAGTTAATTTGTACAAAAACCACAATGTCTTTTACAAATAGTGATGTTATGGGTCATAATTGTCCAACAATCTCCCACTTGGCTCATAGCCAATCACTCAAGTATCTAACACCTGAACTATGTACATGTCGCTCAAACTTTTGCTGAGAAATAACTTTCGTAAGCGGATATGCAATGTTGTCATCTGAAGTGATCTTTTCGATCTTGAGATCGCCACGATGTATAATCACACGAATCAGATGGAAACGTCGAAGTACATGCTTGGATCGTTGATGAGACCGTGGTTCCTTAGCCTGTTCTATAGCCCCGTTATTGTCATAATACAAAGGTACGGGCTCAGCTGTTAACAGAATAACTTCTAATCCAATTAGGAATTTACGGATCTAAACTGCTTTTTTTGCTGCCTCAGCTGCAGCGATATATTCCGCTTCAGTTGTTGAATCAACAACAGTCTCTTGCTTGGACGATTTCCAGCTCACTGCTCCGTTGTTCAAACAAGATATGCACCCTTATTGCAACTTATAGTCATTTTTATCGGTTTGGAAACTTGCATCGGTGAACCCAGTCACCTCAATTTCTCCATCTCCATAGACTAAAAAAGCATCATTAGTTCGTCTAAGATACTTAAGGATGTTCTTAACAGCAATTGTATCGGTCTGATAGCGACTGCACATGCTCAAATCATATGAGACATCAGGTCGTGTACATATCATGGCATACATGATCGATCCGACTGTAGAAGCGAACGAAATCCGACTCATGTTATCTCTCTCATCTTGAGTTTTTGGACACATATCCTTAGATAGAGAGACGTCATGTGACACTAGAAGCATTTCCCTCTTAGACTGATCCATGTTGAATCTCTTCAACACTTTGTCAATGTACGAGCTCTGGGAGAGTCCAAGCAGCTTTCTAGATCTATCGCGATAGATTCTTCTTCCATAATAAAAGCTGCTTCTCCCAGATCTTTCATGCATAATTTTAATGAAAGCCAAGCTTTCACCGATTGTAGCTGTTGGTTTCTATAATATGTCCCAAGGAAAGATTAAGCATTGAAATACAACAATTGAATATATATATTAAACTTGAAGCATGGCGGAATCATACTTACAAAGCTTTTGTGATGAAGAAGATGAACAAATGGTGGAAGCTCCAAGTGTGGTGATTTTCGGCCAAGGAAGACAAGAGGTGGAAAGCTCCAAGCTTTGTGTATTCCAAGCTCTTTGATGGTTTCCCTATCACCTCCTTTGATCCTTCAATGTGCTAGCAAATGCAGAAAAGAAAATCAAATCTTCTTCTTCTTCCTTTGGAGCTCACGGCATTTGAGAGAGAGAGAGGAGAGTTTTTGTGTAATTAATTTTGTTACCAAAAATCAATTTATATTTATGTCATAATATTTATTAAATTAATAATAAACTTATGACACAAACCATGCAATGGCTTAGAGTGTCAAACACTCAAACTCCATGCAAAACCTTTGAGTGTATTGTACACTATCACCATGCAATGCATTACCAATTAAATAATGCATATAATGACATGTGTCATGTGGGCCCCACACGTTTCCAAATGAAAGTGGGCCCACGTGCACTCACGCGTTCGGGTTCGATATTTCCGAAATACCGAGCTTACGTCGCGACGTTAATTAAATCGAATTTAAATAAATAATTGCGCCTGGCGAAATTATTATTTACGTCGCTAACGAATTAATTCTAAATTAACTCGTATGCCCGAATTAAAATCTAATTTTAATTTCGCGTCGAAATCGAATTTCGATTATTATATCGAATATAATAATTTTATCGATTAATTCTAAATTAATCGTTCTCTCTCTAAACAAGGCACTTTATCCAAGATAAAGTTTCTCCGCAATTAATCCAAGATTAATTAAGTCCGAATCAAATATCATAGGTGAATCTTCAGGAAGCGACCCAAGAGATCTCCGGATATTTTGGCAGTAAATACGGTCGTCGGATAATCCGAACACGTACGTACCTCGTACTACGTTCTTACCGATTCACAAGACAAGATTGGCTTCTAGCAAAGCGCCATGCCTACCCAATTCTCCAGAAATATTCTTACTGGAATATTAGATCTATATCAAGCGTAGTATACCGTAGTATTGCGTACATCGATCCAGTATCGGATGATCACATGTTAGGCCTGGGGCTGGAGATGTGTCTGCCCCGTACGAAACATATATCGGACATCAAGCAACTAGTCTCTTTAAATCGGACAATCCTGACCTGGTCATATTGTCCCGACGGTTGCAACCTTTTATAGAGTACTAGTTCTGTGTCCTGCGTGATCATCACCTCCATATGTCTGCAGTGATACTTCCATCTCGACATCACATCCAGTACACTACGATTCTCGATAAACCCAGAAGAGGTGTACACAGAACCGGTTAAAGTCCCCAACCACCAAAACCAAAGTTTACCGATTGTCGCAAGTACTAGCGATGTAAGTCTCAGGTTAAGACCATATACACCTACCCTGATGCGGCCTCCCATAGACACGCAGACATACTACCAATGGGATTCCGCGGGGTCTATCGAGAGCGAAGCTGTTTTCCGTACCATCGGTAAACACAACCTCCTATCGCACTTGCATAAGTATCCAATACTTAAATATATGAGAACTATGCCGTTGTGCCCTCACACGTGCACAAGCGCAATACTAGTCTATTCCGCATTATCGATGTCCGATCTCGATAATACTCCGACTAGGGATATTTAATGATTAAACCTTTATGGATTGATACTGTCTCATATCATCTCAATCCGGTATTAATCATATGGACTTTTGCCATTTATATATCAAAGTAAATAATATTACAAAACGGCAAAAGGCAATTTCATTATCACATAGTTAATTTTGTACAATAATACAATATCATTTACAAACAGTGACGCTATGGGACATAATGTCTAACAGTAGCATGGGAATGTCATTGCCAATAAGCGATACATCATCAACGTAAAGGATAATGAATGTCAGTGCACTCCCACTAACCTTCTTATATACACAAGAATCATCTTTGTTTTGAATGAAATCATATTCTTTTTTGATCTCATCAAAATGTTGGTTCCAAGAACGCGATGCTTGCCTCAATCCATAAATGGATCGATTTAACTTGCAAATCGTGTTTGCATGTTTTGGTACGAAAAAACCGTCAGGCTGTTGCGTATAAACATCCTCTAAAAAGTTTCTGTTAAGGAAATCAGTTTTGACGTCCATCTTCCATATTTCATAATCGAAATATGCAGCAATAGCAAGCATTATCCGAATGGATTTAATAATGGCAACAAGTGAAAAAGTTTCGTCGTAATCGACACCATGTCGTTGACGATACCCTTTCGCTACAAGCCTAGCTTTGTACGTTTGTATGTTGCCATCCATGTCCGTCTTCTTCTTGAAGACCCATTTACAACCAATCGGCTTAACGCTTTCTGGTGGATCAACCAGTGTCCAAAATTGGTTGGTATACATGGAATCTATTTCGGACTTCATGACATCTTGCCATAAAGCGGAGTCAATACCTTGTATCGCTTCCTCATACGTAGCCGGCTCATTATCCTCAATAAGATTAATATCTACATTAGGTGAGATCAGAAACCCATACATTTCAGGTTATTTTCTGACTCTCTCCGATCTACACGGTTCTTGTGTATTAGAAGATTGTGGTACAGTCTCATCCCTGATGAACTTTTTGTGTTCCGTGAGGGAGTCTATGCCAGGAACATTATCACTCTGATTTTCATCGAGTTCTACTTTCCTCCCACTTACCACTACATTTAGGAATTCCTTTTCTAAGAAGACCGTATGGAGAGCAACAAATACCTTGTTCTCTTGTGGATTATAGAAGTAATATCTTTTGGTTTCCCTAGGTTAACTTACAAATAGGCACTTATCTGATTTGGGTTCTATTTTGGTACCATCCAAACGTTTAACGTATGCCAAGCATCCCCAAATCTTAAGGAATGAGAAACCCAATTTCTTTCCTCTCCATATTTCATATGGAGTCTGTCTAACAGACTTTGACAGAACCTTATTCAAAATAAGTATTACACTGTTCAATGCGTATCCCCATAAGGAAATTGGTAGCTCAGTGCGACTCATCATTGACCTTACCATGTCCAACAAAATTAGGTTTCTCCGTTCGGACACACCGTTTAATTGAGGTGTTCCGGGAGGAGTCCATTTCGAAAGAATACCATATTATTTCAAGTAATCAAGAAACTCATTGCTTAAGTATTCTCAACCACGGTCCGACCATAATGTTTTAATACTTTTTCCGGTCTGTTTTTCTACTTCGTGTCGAAACTCTTTGAATTTTTCAAAAGTTTTCGACTTGTGTCTCATAAGATACATATAATCGTAACGCGATGCATCATCCGTAAAGTTTACGAAGTATTCATATCCACCTCTAGCTTTGCTAGACATGGGCCCACATACGTCACTATGAACGAGGGCTAACAGTTCAGTGGCACGTACACCTTTATCGCTAAAAGGCGTTTTAGGCATCTTGCCTAATAAACAAGATTCGCAGACATCATATGAATTAGGATCAAATCCGTCCAAGTATCCACTCTTCGAAAGTTTGGATTTGAGAGTCTTGTTAATGTGTCCCAGACGAAAATGCCACAGATAAGTTTCATCTGTTTGACTCAATTTGAGCCTTTTGTTTGTCATGTTATATGTTTGAGATTCATTTGTATTCAAAATATAAAGACCATTATTAGCATCAGCTGTACATATATCAAAATCATCTTTATAAATAAAACACCCAGTGTTTCGGAATACAAAAGTATACCCACATTGGATCAAATAAGATACAGAGATAATGTTTCTAGTTAAACTAGGTACATAATAACAGTCTGATAATAAAAGTACATTCCCCGAGGGTAGTTCTAAAACATAAGTCCCTACAGCCAAAATAGCGACTCTGGTCCCGTTTCCAACTCATAGGTCAATCTCGCCTGAAGCCAGTCTCCTGCTAATCTGCAGATCCTGCACATCAGTACATATATGAGTACCACATCCAGAATCAAAAATCCAATTTTTAAAACTAGAAGTAGACATGTTTATTTCAATAACAAACATACCTGAAGCCTGAGCCTTGCCAGCCTTCACTTCCTTCATGTGCGCCTTGTACTCACGGCAGTCACGCTTCTAGTGACCCCGCTTTCTACACTGTAGATAGACATCTTGGGATTTTTCAATTGCCTTCCCATAAGACTTTGATGATTTGGCCTTGGCCTTTCTTTTCTTCTTCTTCACACCTCTAGAAGCCTTTGGCCAAGCCTTGGCCTTCTGAGATGTCGAAGTGAAATGCGCCTCAGGCTTCTTGCCATTCAGAAGCTCTGGCTCTGCCTCTTTCAGCATCGCCATCAACTCTCAAAGAGTCTTTTCTTGGTTCATCATATTGTAGTTCATAATGAACCCACCCCAGCAGTCGGGCCGAGACTGTAAGATCAAATCTATGAAAGTCTCAGCCTTGAAGGTTATGCCCAGCTGACCTAGTTGTTCGATGTCAGTAATCATCTGTGACACATAGTGCTTGACAAATATACCCTCTGACATGCGATAGTGAAAGAGCTTCTTCTGTAATTCATACTTCTGAGATCTAAGGTTAGATTTATGATTCAACAACATGTTTTAGGGATCCAATCCCTTGTTTTGACAATGAAATTGATGGGTCATTGTTACAAGCATGACAGACTGAGCAGTTGAGTTGTCATCACTGTGAGTCTTCCAAAGCTCATGATCGACAACCCGCTCATGTGCAAGCTCAGGCTCGATAGGTCTGTCTATGACATAGAGCTTCTTATTGGCTCACAGGACAATCCTGAGATTCATCTCCCAGTCTGTAAAATTGGCATCGTTAAAGATATTATCGCCCATGACGATGTCTCTAACGCTAATCTTTCTAGTCATCTTGATTGCAATAGTCTAACTATTCAATCAACGATATCGGGTACAATCAAATATAATGATTACTATAGTCCAACTATATAATCAACTACAAATGATATTATAAGAGTATAGTCCAACTGTTCAATAAAAAACAATAAAGTATTAGTCCAACTAATATAAATATATAACGACGAAAAATAAATCGCATATTTTAGCAAGTATTAAACGAAATTGCAACGAAGAATATATAATCTATATCAGGCATAGTATAATATGTATTGCGTATTACGATCCAGTATCGGATGTCACATGCTAGGCCTAAGGCTGAAATTATGTATGCCCCGTACGAAGTATACATCGGATCACTAGCAACTAGTCTATTTAATCGGATAATCATGACCTAGTCATACTATCCCGATAGTTGCAGCATATGAGAGTACTAGTTTTGTATCCTTGCATGATCATCTTCTCCATATGACTTAAGTGATACTTCCATCTTGACATCACACCCAATATACTACGATTCTCAATAAACCCAGAAGAGGAGTACACAAAACCTGTTAAAGCTTCGGACGACCAAAACCAAAGCATACTGATTGTCGCAAGTATTAGCGATGCAAGTCTCAGGTTAAGACAACAGACACCTACCCTGATTCGGATTCCCATAGACACATAGTCATACTACCAATGGGATTCTTAGGGGTCTATCCAGAGTGAAGCTGTTCCCGGTCCAACGGCTATCAGAACCTCCTATCATATTTGCATAAGTATCATATACTTAAATATATGAGAACTATGTCGTTAAGCTTCCATAACGCACACAAGTATAATACTAGTCTATTCTGTATTATCGATGTCCAGTCTCGATAATACTACGACTAGGGATATTTAATGATTAAACCGTTCATGGATTAATATTGTCTCATGTCTTATTAATCCGGAACGAATCGTCAGGGCTTTTATCATTTATATATATATATATATTTAAGTAATCCAATTACAAAATGATAAAATACCAATTTCCTTTGTCACATAGTTAATTTGTACAAAAACCACAATGTCTTTTACAAATAGTGATTCTATGGGTCATAATTGTCCAACACCTTGAACATTTAATGCAGGTAAAAATTAACCTTCCTTTGTTACATATGATAAAACTAGTTCCCACTTATGTGAATGTTTTGAAGGATCTATGCACCCTAAAAAGAAAGCATCATATGAAGAAGACTACATTCCTGACAGAGCAAGCAAGTGCAGTATTTGAGCAGAGGACGCCACCAAAATACAAAGATCTAGGATGCCCCACTATTACTTGCCACATTAGCACATATGAGTTTGATCAAGCTTTATTAGATTTAGGTGCTAGCGTTAATCTCATGCCATATTCTATTTATCTGCAGCTCGGACTTGGAGAGAATAAACCTACATATGTGGTTTTACAGTTAGCTGACCACTCAATCAGAACAATGTATGGGAGTAGTTGAGGATGTTTTACAGCAAATTGATAAATTCTACTACCTTGTTGATTTCCTGATATTAGACACTCAATATGTGGTTAACACTAAGTCAAAAATTCGACTCATATTATGTAGACCTTTTCTTGCTACATCTAATGCCCTTATTAATTGTAGGAATGGTCTCATGAAGTTATCTTTTGGAAATTTGACACTGGAGCTGATTATGTTTCATGTTGAGAAACAACCACGAGATGATGATGAGTGTCATTACACATACCTGCTAGACACAGTCCTACAGGAGATAGCCTATACACCATATGAATCTAACCTTCCCGAACTGGAACTGATTCCAAATAACCATAAAAAGAGGAAAATGAGAGTTAGTGGTTGCTTGAGGATGATCTATGGGAGGTTAAAAAGGCGGTTGAGCTAATTTTTCCTTCCATACAGCCTACAATCTCAGCCATCGGTAGACCTTGGGGATCGATGGATATAATGCCACAGCCAGCCAAAAATTCTTTTTCATGCCTTAATCACCACTGTCTACCAAGGAAGAAAGATCAGTGGACTATTTGGTCTGCTACATTGAAGCCACCATGACAACTTGGGTGGTTACGTCTGGCTGAAGACGTTAAACTTAAAGCTAGCGGGGAGGCAACCCTTGCATCTGCATTCATTTTATTTATTTTTATTATATTTTATCATTTTCTTTACTTCAGTTTTATTTTATTATCTTCTAATTGCCTGTTTATTATTTACATGAGTATTTCTGTAGGTGTTAGCGCAACCTACATAGCTCACACAACCAAAGTCTCACCAGCAGGAGCGTGATCAACTCCATGCGCGGTAGTGTTTTTCCTTAATCTTTTTTCTTTATATTTATTTTACATTGAGGACAATGGAAGTTTTAAGTGTGGGGGTGTATGCATGCATTACCTGTTATAAAAAAAATCATAATAATAATATTTTAGTTCCAAGTCCTTAATAGTAAAGCATATGTCTAATGATGAGTATTGTTTACTTTAGGATGAAGTCTTAGAAATGATAAGTTCCTAATGTACTTTTATCTGATGACTTGAGTAATTGATCTAGGTTAGACTTGTAAGCACTTAACTATAGGTTTTTAGCAGGAAGAACCTAGGTAGTTGGCGAAGTAACTAGTTAAAGAAATTACATGTTGATGAGTGACGGTTTCATGGATGTCTATATTGATTTGCTAGTGTTATGATGTATGGAATGGTTAAACATAAAAAAAGAATGTCTCTAAAGAAAAAATTACACCACCTATAACCGATAAGCGTGAAGCTACCCATGGGCGAGTGTTAGGACTACTATGAGGAGAAATGCTACCTTAAAGGGTAGGTGTGTTGAAAGAGAAAAAAAAGTTCAATAAAAGAATAAAAAAGAGACAAGAAGAAAAAAATATATCATACCATACTGAGCATAGAAAGGCAATTACAGAGCACATTTGAGATATCTAGGTTGGTTTGACCAATCGGATCCCAATTTCTAAACAAAATTATTGAGTTGGCTTACCTAAGAGTCGAGCTGTGAATAAACTCTTACACACACACATTATGAGTCTGGCTTAGATGATTTATTCAAGGACTTGGATTCGAGTTGCATTGAGTACTTTGAAGTTTCTTTAATTTCATTCCTAGGCATTCTTTGAGGACAACAATATGTGTAACTATTGGGACTATTTTAATTTTGTTATTTTTTCTTGATTGCATGTGTTTTGAATGACGTTTATGGCTGTCGTCGTTGTAAGCCCTCAAGAGACTATAACTCATCCACTATGGACACATAAGGGTTTAAAGGCTTGTTACATATGCTAAATGAAATTGTGATCCCTACGAAAGTGGCTTAGATAGTTCTTATTTATTTTTAATTTTGTTTAGTTCTTATTTATTTTTGCACTTGAATTGCGAGGGACTAGCAATAAGCTTGTTGGGGGTTGTGATAAGTGAATGAAAGTGTACTTTGAACATCGCTAATTCGACTTGATTATCATATATTTAATCTTAATTATGGTTTATTTATGTTTTATTATTAGGAAGCAATGGAACATGGATATTGGAGCAATTGCACGTGTTTCGGGACCTTACGAATGCATTGAAAGCACGCGGGAAGAGCGGAAATGCAGAAATATGAATCCAGAAATTATGCCTAGTGTGGGGACACAGAAACGGGGCGACACATGCTATTCCGGTCTCGCGGCCCGATTGGGAGTACGGAGTAGCCCACAGGGGACTAAACCGGAGAATAATGGAGTCGCCACCCGGTGTGAACCGGGACAAAGATTTAAGGCCGCACTCACCCCTCGCAAGGGAATACCTCAAACTGTTGGGTTCGGAATGGTCCCTTACTTATGCCACTTGTAATGAAATGATTTGTGCAATAATTTAACCAAGCCTAAGCAACATTTATTTCCAAGGATAATTTACTCATAAGTTCGCATGCATAAGTACAAGGCTCATGTCTAAGTTTGCGTATAACCTATGTCCGAATTTGCATACAACCTATTTGCATATAATCTATGTCCCAATTTGCATACATAAAGATAAATACGGCTAGCATGCGATGTCATAAGCACATTACATTCGATCATAAGCATGCCAGTAGATAATAATAATCACGCATGAAAGAAAATCGGAATAACGGAGAACATGCAATAGCACACGGCAATCTCGTGAACATATTTCAATCATATCATGCGGAAAACAAAGAACAACCTAGACATAATGCAAATTCCAAACGCAAGATAAATGACAAATCATGCTTGAAAATGAACAACCAAATAGGCTAGATCATGCTTAAAAACCAAGTAACATACCAACGGCCTAATCATGCTTGAATACCATCTCATGAACACATCAAATAGATAAATGCAGGGATACAAATAATGTGATTGATTACATGATACATGAGAAATTACCTAAGAAACAATTATGCATGACATGTGATGAAAAAAACTCAGTTCAGTGTATGCGCATTCGTGTAGCGTTTGAAAACGCATTCGAACGGTAAACTGAAGGTTCACGTTCGTATAGCGTTTGATAACACGTTCGAACGGGACAAGACCTGATGAAACAAAACGCATTCGCGTTCGAGTAGCGTTCGTAAACGTATTCGAATGGTAAACAGAAGGTTCGCGTTCGTATAGCGTTTGAGAACACGTTCGAACGAGACCATACCTGATGCATGATAAGACAAAGAAAATACGTGCGCGTTCGAGTAGCGTTAGTAAACGCGTTCCAACGGAAAATAGAAGGTTTACGTTCGTATAGCGTTCATAAACGCTTTCGAACGAACTGAGACATAAAACATGCGTTCTTGCGGCGTTCTGAAACGCATTCGAACGGGGTTACAGCAGTGACCTCAAAAAATAGTAAACAACATGACACATACGTGAACGGGTGAATAGATGACACTTAATAAATAATAACGGGCTACAAGGCGCGGCAAAGCATCGTGGTAAATAATTTTAACACCTCGACATAGAGGACCTTCAATCCAACTTACTAAGCCAATGCGCCAATAACATAATGCACATAAAAATAAAGATGATGATATCGGACTTTGTATACCCGATTAAACACATCTTACATTCAAACGAATATACGTCATCCGGCGTGGCGAAGTATCGTGGTAAAGGATTTTAACCCCTCGAAACGGAGGACCTTTAGTCCCACTTACTAAGCCCATACGCTAATATCATAATGCATAAAAAAATAAAGACGATGATATAGGACTTTGTATACCCGATTGAACACATCTTACATTCAAACGAATATACGTCATCCGACCCGGCGAAGTATCATGGTAAAGGATTTTAACCCCTCAAAATGGAGGACCTTTAATCCCACTTACTAAGCCCATATGCTAATATCATAATGCATAAAAAAATAAAGACAACGATATCGGACTTTGTATACCCGATTGAACACATCTTACATTCAAACGAATATACATCATCCGGTGCAGCGAAGTATCGTGGTAAAGGATTTTAATCCCTCGAAATGGAGGACCTTTAATCCCACTTACTAAGCCCATATGCTTTATCTCATCATTACACAAACAAATAACATACAAAATTTAGATAACGGATAATAACCGAATCAAACAACATAAAACAAAATATGCACCGTTTGCTCAAGTGGTACGTGGAGTTGTATCCCAAGTACAGACCGCACTACCGTCCATTCGGATTCGGCTACAGAATTTATGTCTGGGTTTCCATCCTATATACCACAAGAGACGACACATTTTTCCATTTTATTCAAAGTCACAACATACATCCATGAACGACTCTCATACGAAATAAATAACTGAAACGATTAAAAGATAAATAAAAATAAATACGAAGAGTGCCCTCAGGTCTAACCTTTTATGTCGACTCTCGGAAGTACCGTACCCAGTCGTCGGAAGGGTGGATGCTCCGCAACTCCTCCCGTTCTCTGGTTCAACGTTTCCCTTCACTGCTTCGCTGTTCAGGCTGCTGTTTTCCCTCAGTTTCGCTGCTGTTTTGCTACCGTATTTCAGTCACTATTTTTGATGTTTTAGGCTACTGTTTTTGTGGTTAAAGGGCTGCTGTTTAGGGGTGAGTTTCGGTAGTTTAGGGGGGTGTTCTAGGGGTAGTCTTTCGGTTAAACAATGAATGTTTTAAGTAGTGATTTTCGATAATATGGGGCTGTTATTTTCGGTAGTTTAGCTTACTGCTCGGGGGAGTGTTTCAATATTGGTTTGTGCGACAATGGAGATGGTGTTTTGGGTTGTGGTTTTGTGGCAATGGAAGGGGATTTTTGGGTGATATACTCGGCAATAGAGAGGAGAAAAAGAGAATGTTTTGCTTGTTATTCTTTGTGTATGCGTGAGAGAGAGGGGGAGTGTCTGGGTTTTGGGTCTCTTTTATAGACAAATGGGATGGGTGAATCCTTGCTTGACAAGGAAGGGATTTGGTGCATTAAAGGAGGATATGATTTGGTGTTATGTAAGGAAAACCAAAGATTGATTGGGGGATAAAATTATGCTCAATTAGGAAGTTCATATATTTAATTTGTTTTGATTAGACATGATCTTATTTTAATTTGGTATATGATTTTTAGATTTTATTTAATTTCACCATGTGTTAAATATGTGTTTTATTAATTGGGATGTGTTTTGTGGGCTTTGGTGGGCTAATTGGGCTTGGATGTGAGGCTAGCAGCAAAACCAGAAAAATCGACACCGTTCGAATGCCGATTCGAAAGCTACACGAACGCCCGCAATCTACTTGACGTTCGAACGTGGTCACTAACGTAGCACGAATGAAAACAGTGAACTCGTTAAATGAATCTGATGACATACATATTCTGAATTTCTCATTCCGACGTCCGTTTCCCGCTATTTCCGAGACTTAAAAGGTAGTGTCTCCAAATGAGACTCATCATAGGGACTTGTATGCGAAAATGCAGTGCCTACAGTCGCCCCCACTTTGATGGGACTTGTGTAATATGTAACCGTGACAATCCTATCAAAGTTATGCAATGAATTTTCACTTACCTGGCTCGCCAGCTGCCACCTGACTTGCCTGCTGCCTCGAACTGAGTTGATGATGGAGTGGACCCCGATCTTGGGACGCATCCAAATAGCTGCAACCGACAACGGGGGCCTCGACCCTGGGATGCATCCCAATACCATTGACAAAGGTGGGCCTCGACCCTGGGACGCGTCCCGAAACTGATGATGCAGTGGACCTTGATCCTGGGACGCATCCCAATAGCTGCAACTGACAACGGGGGCCTCGACCCTAGGACGCATCCCAATACCACTGACAAAAGGTTGGCCTCGACCCTGGGACGCATCCCGAAACTGATGATGCAGTGGACCTCAATTATGGGACGCATCTTAATTGCTGCAACCGACAACGGGGGCCTCGACCCCGGGACACATCCCAATACCACTGACAAAAAGTGGGCGTCGACCCTGAGACACATCCTGAAACTGATGATGCAGTCGACCTCGATCCTGGGACGCATCCCAATAACTGCAACTGATATATGTGTTAACATGGGCCTCAACCCCGGGACGCATCCCCAAGACTGCTGCTAGCATTGATGTGGGCCTCGCCCCCTGGGACGCATCCCAAAACTGCTGCTGGTATGTTGATGCTTCTAATTGGCTTGTCTTTGCCGCCTTCTCTTTTCTTATTCAAAACCTGTGAATACAAAACAAACACAAAACGAATGCCAAAATGTGTTACGTGTATGCATGCATTCATGAGTTTCCTTATCCCGTCGGGTTAGGACTCCAGCCAAGTTTTCTCTTTCTCAGGCAAAATATTGCTTCAATCTGTCCACGTTGATCGTATCAGTGAACTCATTACCTTCCAAGTCTGACAGTCTCACTGCCCCATTTCCTATTACTTTCTGCACTATGTAAGGTCCTTCCCAGTTAGGTCTGAACTTTCCTCTTGGGTCTGTCGTCGACGGCCTCAACTGCTTAAGTACAAAATCACCCTTTCTTATCTTAGTAGGACACACCTTCTTATTGAATGCTCAGGCTAGTCTATTCTGATATATCTGCATGTGATGCAATGACTTCATTCTCTTTTCATCTAGCAGTGCTAACTGTTCAAACCTCTGTGCGGCCCATTCTTGTTCCAGTAACTCTGTTTCTGCTAATACCCTCATTGACTGTATCTCAACTTCCGCTGGCAATACTGCTTCCATTCCATAGACTAGAGAAAAAGGTGTGGCCCATGTTGCTGTTCTAACTGACGTTCTGTACCCCCACAAGGCATACGGTAGCTTATCTGCCCAATCTCTGTAGCTTTCTGTCATTTTGGCGAGAATAATCTTTATAGTCTTATTGGCTGCCTCAACTGCCCCATTTGCCTGTGGCATATACGGTG
>SKCR01035737.1:0-50132 GCA_019454045.1 Zanthoxylum bungeanum | reverse complement strand
AGACAAGGTCGACTCCTAGCAAAGCACCAAGTCTTCCCAAGTTCTCCGGACATATTCATCAAAGAATATCTAGATCTGTATCAAGCGTAGTATACTAATTGTATTGTGTATATTGGCCCAGTATCGGATAATCACGTGCTAGGGCTGGGGCTGGATAAGTGTCTGCCCCGTCCGAAACACATATCGGATGTCTGGTAACTAGTCTCTATAATCGGATATTCATGACCTGGTCATAATATCACGATTGGATGCGCATCACTTTAAGAGCACTAATACCGTATCCTGCGTGAGATCATCTCCATTATGACTGGAGTGACACTTCCGTCTTGACATCACATCCAATACACTACGATTCTCTGATAAACCCAGAAGAGGTGAATACAGAACCAGTTAAGATCCCCCACCACCCAAACCAAAGTTACCGATTGTCGTAAGTATTAGCGATGTAAGTCTCAGGTTAAGACTATACACACCTACCTTGATTTCGGCCTCCCATAGACACCTAGTCATAATACCAATGGGATTCCGAAGGGTCTATCCAGAGCGAAGCTGTTTCCCGTACCATCGGTGAAACACGACCTCCTATCGCACTTGCACAAGTATCCAATACTTATATATATGAGAACTATGCCGTTGTGCCCTCACAACGCGCACAAGTGCAATACTAGTCTATTCCGCATTATCGATGTCCAGTCTCGATAATACTACGACTAGGGATATTTAATGATTAAACCTTTGGGGACTGATACTGTCTCATATCATTCTCAGTCCAGGAACTAATCATAGGGACCTCTCTTCATTTATATATCTATGGTGATCTAATCACAAACGATGAGAGTGCAATTTCCTTATTACATAGTTAATTTGCTACAACAACACAATGATCTGTGCAAATAGTGACGCTATGGGTCATATTATCCAACACGATATACACAATACAATCGTATACTACGCTTGATACAGATCTTAATATTCTTAGATGGATATTTCCGGAGAATTGGGTAGACTTGGTGCTTTGCTAGGAGTCGACCTTGGTCGTTAATCGGTAGAACGTAGTACTTGGTACGTACGTGATTCGGATACTCCGACGACCGTATTTACTGCCAACTTATCCGGAGATCGATCATGGGTCGCTTCCCGATAATCCACCGATGACGCACAACTCGCACTCTTGAATAATCTGGGATTATATAGAAGAGAGAGAGAATTAATCTAGGATTAATTACGGAGATATTTTATCTAGGATAAAATATCGTCTAGAGAGAGATAACGATTAATTTGGAATTAATCGATTAAATTAATATATTCGATATATTAAACGAAATTAGATTTCGACGCGAAATTAAAATTAGATTTTAATTCAGGCGAACGAATTAATTTAGAATTAATTCGTTAGCGACGTGAATAGTGAATTCGCTAGGCGTAATCATTTAATTACGACGCAACGGAAAGTTCGTTAATTTGGAATTAGCGAACCCGAGCCCGAGTATGATTGCGAGCGCATTCGTATTTCAAATTCGAGTGCGGCAACGCAAGTCACATCAAGCGTCAAATCATTCGTCACATCAAGCGTCAAATCAAATGTCACTTTGAGTGATGTGATTGATTGAAGTGATTGATTGATTGATTGACAAAGCAACTTGTCACTTTGATTGATAGAAGTTGTTGCAATAGTGTAGTTGTTGGAAAGTTTTGATTGACTTTTTGAAAGCCATTTTATGTATTACCTTTAATATATTTTGGAAAGTATATAAGGTAAATTTTTTTTTTTACTTTCTAACAACTAATACACAATCATCATCTCTCTCATTTCTCTTCTAACTCTCACGCCCAAACATAACATAATGGACTGGTTTTGAACCAGAAAAACGTGAGCATTAGGGAAGCCAAGAGTTGGGTTTTCATGGTGATAACCGCAAGTGCTAGCACAATACGAGTCTTGCGAAGGTGGTAGGGAGGTTCGACCATGAGCCGCGATCCATCCGACGAAGCTAGGAGCTCCGTTTCGCATCTCAAATTTCTATTTTTGGAGACAGTGGACTGCTGCAGTTGGGCGTCCTTGGCAGTGCGTTTTTGGCCTTCAATTGTCTTCAAATCGACTCAACCGATCGATGTGAGTATTCCGCTATCTCCGTTGGTGTATTCACGCATGTTTTCATTGCTTGTATGATCTTGGGACCTAGATTTAACCAACAGGATGACGATACATAACACCCCTATGCGTCAAGTTTTCTATAGATCCTCAGATATAATGATTTCCAGAAATGATAGTTTTATGAAAGAATTTCACAAGAAACAGTTTTATGAGAATCTCAAAGATCTACATAAAGAGATTTGTTTTCAGATAAGAAAAGAGTTTTCAGAAAAGATAGCTTCGTGAGATGATTTTGGTTTTAGAACAATGAATTTTCATAAAGCATTTCAATTTTCATTTTAAACCATCCACTCACTATTGGTATTGGGGCTCTGAGCGCCAATCCGGATCATATTTATTTCTGATTCATGAATACTAACAATTCTTTTTTCCTTAATATTACTTATTAATGGTTACACCTCTTATTTTTATATACGTATTCGATCTAATTACGATTAGATTGAAACTAAATTTGATTTAATGATATGTATATATAAGACAAAGACTCGATAATATATAATGTAGTTTGCAGTTACAAGGTAGTTTGTAATTGATTTTGGGAAATGACTATACTAGAAGTATATTATCAAATAAAGTTCCTGGTCAAGATTTACTAACAGGGGTCGGTTAGTTAAATCCACTGAAACCAGAACATATCGTATATCGTGACATGTTCCGATGGTCTATCCCAATGAACCATGAGCATTGGGAGACTCATATAGACATGTAGGTATTTATATTGGATAAACAGTAAACGACTCACCGACGATTCTTAATAGATGGTACACCAACGTCAATAAGAATCTTCTCGGGTTAAGTAGCATAGCGGTCATTCGACTTGGGGTACACTGTGGATGTATAAGACATCTTTCACACTTAGATGGCAGTCACGTCACCGATCTATTTAGATCAGACCTCCGCCTGTTCATTGGGTGCGGACCGATCCTCATGATATCCTCTGTGTGTCAAGATATGATCCGTCAGTTATGTGTACAGAGCACAGGTAGTCCAAATGTGATTAGCGATCTATTAAATCTATTGCCATAGTATAATTCGGAAGTGAGTTCTGAATGTTATTTCGACATTGCTAATAGATACGTCGACATCTATATCTCTGGGATAATCCGGATACATGTGACAGAGGGATTATATGTATACAATGACCTCAACATGTATAGTTCAGCGATTTTATATGTAGTCGTCATAATTTACAGGTGGGTGAATTATGGACATGAATTTGTATTTCATAACGGATATACCTGAACTTAGAGAGTCTCACTAATGAAACATACTTGTAGAGCACTATGGCAACATTTATGAATAATGGTGATTATTTATAAATTGTTAAACGAAAGATACATGCTTTAGGGGCCCATTCGTCATTTCCTAATTAATGTGTATTTGTATTTAATATATGATATTATTAAATACACATTAATTAATTTTTGAATTAAGATATTTGACATATATCATTAATATATGTATTTGAGATATTTAAAGTAAATATAATACATATATTTGAGATATTTATATTTAATTAATTATTAAATAATTAAAATATAAATATATATCATTATGATATCGTTAGGAAATGATTATTAAGTGTCAATTGTTGACTTTACATTAAAAGAAAAGGATGTCAAATTGAGTTTGACTTCTTTGATATTTGTTTAATTTTGATTAAATTGAAAATATCTCTTTTCTTTATTTTTCCACAAATTTCGGCTATAACCCTAATATATAAGCTGTTATGTTTTTCCATTTACTTCAACTTGTTCAAGCCTCCAAAAATAAAACAAAACAAGTAAAAAAGAAAAAGAGAAGAAAGTAGAAGAAAATCAAAGGAAAGCTTGGATTTTAGTAAGTATTTCCAACTTTCTATTAGAGGGAAACGTGTTCCTTTTGTTCTTGGATAAAGCATGTGTAGTTCTTAAGTTTTTCTACTCTTTCTTGTTTGTGTTTTTGATGGTTGGAAGCATGGATAATGGGTATATGCATGTATGATGTTCAAAGAAAGCCATTAAGGAGTTAGTAAGCTTTCTTTTGGTCATTTGATGATCATGTTGCCATTCTAGAGTTGTTAGGCCACTCATTGATGACCTAGAATTGTTCTTGAGTTGTTTAAAGTGGTGAGACTTGTTTGGTGTTGTAGAGATTAGATTAAAGTATTGGATTTTGTTAATTTTGTCAATTTGATTAATTTGAGAAGTTAGGGTTTTGAACCTCCAACAAAATTGGGGCTTTTCATATATATGTTGTATTTTGATGTATATGAGATGTACAAATTGTTTTGGCAGTGATTGAATTACACCTAATCATGTATTTGACAAATTAGAACCAAAATGATCAAAATGCAAAGGTTTTGGGGCTCACGGCAATATGTAAAAAATCTGGAAAATTTTTTATGGGTTGCATTTTAATGTATATAAGATATACAAATTATTTTGTTAGTGATTGGATATCACCTAATCTTGTATTTGACAAATTAGGACCAAAATGATTAAAATATAAACTTTTGGGACCCCACGACAATTGTGTAAAATTCTGGAAAAAAATTATGGGTTGCCTTTTAATGTATATATGATGTACAAATTATTTTGTTTGTGATTGGAAATCACCTAAACTTGTTTTGAACAAGTTAGGACCAAAATTATCAAAAAGTAAAAGATTTAGGCCTTTTAGTAATTACTGAAAAATTTGGAAAATTTTCAGAATTTTATTTTCATGTATATTTGATATGCAAATAATTTTGGTTGTGATTTGAAATCACCTAAGTTTGTTTTGAACAACGTAGTGTTGGGGTTTTCGGCAAAGGACGCGGTGGAAGCACTGTTTGGGCGAAATCGTAATTTTAAAATTTTTTAAATTACCGAATAAATTATTCAATATCTAATATGAATAATTCATTCATATTTCACCTAAACATATTTATTCGATATCAAATAACGACATAAATGGTTAAGAAACGTCGCGAAACATTTACGAAAATGTTTTTCCGTAAAATGACATAAAGCATTTTTGACCGACCGACCACCCAATACACATGAGGGCTGCCCAGGTCAACCTCAATAGTATTAGGGCAGTTCATGGGCTGCCCGAACAGTGACAAATTCACTGTTTGGGCACCCGTCACCCGGTTGGCTCAAAAGTCACCCGGTAACGCCGTTTTTTTTCCATTTTCGCTTATTTCAGTTCGGAAACAATTTTTGGCAATTGTTCCAACACCCAAAAGAAATCCAATACATTAAAATGAAATTGTTTTCATCACAAACAACCTAGTTTCTCCAGATCTGATTTTGTAACAAAAATTATCAATCACAACACCAATTCAAGTCATCACAAATGAACCACCCAAGAAAAATTCTAGGTATTACAAGAGTGGTCATAACACTGGAATGGCAACATATCATCAAATGATTAAATTAGACCAATATTACAATAATAACAACGAAATCAACTACACACATGCACCATGCTTTTAATTTCATCCTCCAAATCCAAAAGCCCCAAATTCTAAGAAAAATAAGAAACCTTAGAATCCATATAGATAATCAAGAACATGAAATATGCTTTCAAGCTTTAGGGAATTGAAGACTACCTTTAATCTCTTATTTCCTAAAGCTTTTTTTCTTGATTTTCTTCCTTGAATCATCAAGTCAAGATTTGAGAGCTTTGGAGGACTTCATTTTCGGCCAAGCTTCCATTAGAAGTAAAAAGAAATCTTTTCTCTTTTAATGAACAACATGACCAACTTAGGAGGGCAATATTGGTCATTTTTCAGTTTAATTCAATTAAATAAAATTAGACTTTATGTTAACAAATCAAATTTGCACACCTAAAGTTTAATTTAAAATATGCCACATGTAACCAATAATCATTAGCCATATAACATAACAATTATGAAATATATATATTATTTAATCATTTAAATATTTAATATTTAAATATCTAAATAATTAATTAATATAATGATTATTATATATGTATTTTTATTTACATTAAATAACAAATACATATATTAATGGCATGTGTCAAAGTCTCATTTGACACTTAATTAATGTGTATCTAATCAAATTATGTATCAAATATAAATACACAATAATTACGATTGACCAAAATCCCTTAAAGCATGTGTTTTCGTTTAACCGATTAAACGATTCGAATTAACTCATTTAATCCGAAGAAGTATTATGAATAATCTGTATTATTCATAACGCGTTGCCCAAGTGCTCAACGAGTACACTTCATATTGTGGGACTCTCTAAGTTTAGGTTTATCCGTCAAAATTTTGTGTCCATAATTCACCCACTAATGAATTATGACGACCACGGATAATCTTGCTAAATTATGCAAGTTGAGGTCATTGCATACGTTTACAGGCTATCCATATTATACCTTGGATGTAGAAAAGAACATCAAATCTGTATGATATAATATAATCTACTTTTAATTTACCATCTCTAAATAACACTTGGAATAGGCTTCCGAAGTTATACCACGGCCATGGATTTACTAGATCGTAAACACGTGAGGATACATATGCCATGTACATGGGACTGACGGATCCTATCTTGATACGCACAGGATATCATGAGCATCAGTCCACACCCAACGAACAGGTGGAGGTTTGATCATAAATACATCGGTGATGTGACTGCCATCAAAGTGTGGAGGATAACTCATATATCAACTGTGGTATCTCAAGTCTAAGGACCACTATGCTCGCTCAACTCGCGAAGATTCATATTGACGTTGGTGTACCATCTATTAGGAAATCTTCAGTGAGCCGTTCAGTGTTTATCAAATAAACACCTACATGTCTATACGAGTCTCCTGAGACTCATGGTTCATTGGGATAAACCATCGGACCAAGTCACAATATACGACATGTACTTGTCTCAACAGATTTTACTAACCGACCCGTGTTAGTAAATCTTGACCAGGAACTTTATTTTAGGCTATACATCTTATAGTGCGCTTCCCAATGTCAATTACAAACTACGTTGTAAATCCTAGGGTTTTTGTCTAATATAGACGTATCACTAAACCATATTTAGTTTCAATCTAATCGTAATTAGATCGAATATTTGTATAAAAGACAAGAGGTGATACCATTAAATAAGTAATATTATGGAAAAAATAATTGTTCGTATTTATGAATCAGACATAAATACTATCCAGATTGGCACTCTGAGCACTAACCCTAACAATTTCTCCCACTTGCTCTATTGCTAATCCATGGTATCATATACACATCTTAATGTATATCACATACTCATGGCCCTCAAGAGCTCACCTAGCACTCTAGAGGTAGGCAACAACAAGTAAGCCCGCTATTACAAATTGAGTATGTCCAACAAAACCAATTGTTCCCCTTAGCCAGAGTAGGAGCGAAGCGGGGTTTATTGTTGTGCCTATAATGCTCAGCGACCATGACACTATTGGGCTCGCAGCCTGTAGAGAGTACGAAGTAGCCCACAGGGGACTAAATTGGAGAATAAAGGAGTCGCCACCCAGTTTGAACTGGGAAATGATTTAAGGCCACACTCACCCCTCGCAAAGGAAGACCTCAAACCGTTGGGTTCGGAATGGTCCCTTACTTATGCCAGTATAATGGATGGGTTCACACAATGGTATAACCAAGTCTTATGCAGCACATGGAAGATAATTCAAATAAACACACAAATTTGCACACCCATAAACATGAACATAAATAAAAGTAAATACATAGTTCCAAAAGAACATTAAAAAAAGAAATACAATTATAATAATAATCAAAAGAAGGAAAAGCATTAATAATAAATGCAAATAATTAATCCCAAATGCATGATGTAAAATAAATAACTAAAGAGGTAAAAATGCATAAAATATAAAGAAAAAGGATGTCCAGTGTGTGTGCATTCGTGTAGCGTTCGTAAACGCATTCGAACGAAGTGTTCCAGAGATTTCACATTCGTGTAGCGTTCGAGAACTCGTTCGAACAGAGTGTTACAGAGAGTTCATGTTCGTGTAGCGTTCGAGAACACGTTCAAATGGAGTGAGGTAGAAGGCTTGCTTCTAGTTGCGTTTGAAAATGCGTTCGAACGTTCTTATGAAAATGGAACCAATAATGACATAAACACGGATATGTGAATATTTCCCGAGCAGCACGTGGAGTTGTATCCCAAATACAGACCACACTATCGTCCATTTGGATTCGGCTACGCAATTTATGTCTAGGTTTCCATCCGATATACCGCAAGGGGTAACACATACAATCATTGACGCAATGTAAATGGACATGAGAGTAAATGCAAAATAATATAGCAAAACATAAACAAAAGTAAAAGCAAAATGATAAAATAAAGATAAATATGAGTAAATAAATAGAAAAGACAAATAACACTAAATAGATAAAAATAAATAACAAGATAAATGCGGAATAATAAATAACAATAAATTGACAGAAAGATAAATAAAAATTATAAGTAAATACAATAAAAAAGATAAACAACAAAATGATAGAGAAAGAAAATGTGACCAAAAGATTTGCCCGTCTTTGATGTAAGACCTCGCATGCCCAGCTGGACGTATTTCACGTCCAACTAAGCATGCCGCGTCCAGAACAACAAAAAAAATATAGTAAAGGGTGCCCTCAGGTCTTACCTTTTAAGTTGCTTCTCGGAAGTGCGTTAAGCCGTCATTGGAAGGATTAAAGCTTACTGTTTTTCTTATTTGCTGGTTCACTGTTTGTTGTTTCCAGTAAGCTATTTCACTCGCTGTTTTGCTATTTTATGCTCGCTATTTTTCTATTTATTGTTTGTTATTTTTGGTGATTTTGGGCTATTGTTTTCGGTGATTTGGCTACTATTTTGGGGGCTATTTTTTCGGTAATGAGCTGCTAATTTGGGGATTGTTTTGCGGTGATTTGGCTACTATTTTCGGAGCTGTTGTTGTTGCTTTGTTTTGTGTCGGTCAGGGCTGCTTGGTTTTGTTGTTGTTTTTGTGTCGATTTATGGCTTCTTGGTTTTGTTGCTGTTTTGTGTCGGTCAAAGGGCTGCTGGTTGAAGGATTTTTGTTTAGTGGTTGTTGTTGTCGTGTGTAAGCTTGTGGCCTGTATTTTTCCGTGTGTGTGTGAGTTGGCCGTGTGTGTGTAAGTTGGTCGTGAGTGTGTGTTTCAAGTTGTAAGAAAAAAATGTGTTTGTCGTATGTCTCTAGGGTTTCTCTTGGTGATTTGGCCTCCAATTTATAGTGATAAGGGATCTCCTAAGCAAGGAAATAAATCATGCAAATATGGTAGATATTTTCCTAATTTATTTTGGAAAATAATTTTTGTAAATTTGGTGAGGATGGGATTCACAATCTCTTTAAATTGGAAGGTGATATAAGGGAATTTTAACATGTGTTTTGCATGGGATTTTTTATTTTGGAAGGCTTGGGCGTGCATGGGCTTTGTGTTGGGTTGTATAGGCTTAGGCTATGGTTTGAAATAGAAACTGACTGAGGGAATCCAAGGTTGGCCAGTGAGTCCAAATCCAATGAGGTTTTAATTTTGGAGTTTTTCCTTCCGGCATTCATTTCCCGCGACTTCCGTAACTTTTCAGGTAGTGCCTTTATACGAGGCTCATCATTGGGCTTCATGCAAAAATGCAGTGTCTACAGTCACCCCCACTTTGATGGAGCTTGTGCATTGTGTGACAGTGACAACCCTATCAAAGTCATGCATGCATTTTTTGATTTCCTGGTTCGTCGGCAATTGTCGGACTTACCTGTTGTTTCTCTTCGATCTCTGAGTTGGGTTGGTGGCGAGGTGCTTCGACCCCTAGGTCTCGTTCCCGAACCACCGACTGTGAGATGGTTCATTCCCGAACCGTTCCGAGTGTGAGATGGTTCATTCCCGAACCCTTACTGGTATGGGATAGTTCATTCCCAAATCGTTACAAGTGTGAGATGGTTCATTCCCGAACCGTTACTAGTGTGCGATAATTCATTCCCGAATCATTACTGGTGTGAGATGGTTCATTCCCGAACTATTTCTGGTGTGAGATGGTTCATTCCTGAACCATTCATAGTTGAGTTGAAGGCGAGGTGCCCCGACCTCTGGGCTTTGTTGCCGAACCACCGAGTGTGAGATGTTTCGTTCTATGGGCTTTGTTCCCAAACTGTGCTGAAAGTGATGGCGAGGTGCTTTGACCCCTGGGTTTTATTCCCGAGCCATCTGTGGGCTTTATTCTCTAACTGTGTTGAGTGTGATGGTGAGGTACTTCGGACCCTGGGCTTTATTCCCGAACCATCTGTGGGCTTTATTCCCGAACTGTGTTGAATGTGATGGCGAGGTGTTTCGACCCATGGGCTTTGTTCCCGAACCACCGAGTGTGAGATGCTTCGATCTCTGGGCTTTGTTCCTAAACTATGCTGAGTGTGATGGCAAGGTGTTTCGACCCCTGGCCTTTATTCCCGAACCATCTGTGGGCTTTATTCTTGAACTGCGCTGAGTGTGATGGCAATGTGCTTCGACCCTTGGGCTTTGTTCTCGAACCATCTGTGGGCTTTATTCCCGAACTGTGGTAAGTATGATGGCGAGGTGCTTCGACCCATGTGCTTTGTTCCTGAACCATCTGTGGGCTTTACTCTTGAACCATTGATAATGCGGGACTCGACCCTGGGATTCATTCCCAAATCTGTTGATAATGTGGGTGGTGAGGCACCTCGCCCCCTGATCTGTCCTCATTCTCAAGGCTCTTATCCATTCTAGGAGTTGTTCATCCTCATTCCCATGGTTTTTCTCCATTCTCGGTGTGCCATTCCTAGCTTTCTCGTCCTCATTCCCGAGAAGTTCCTCATCCTTATTCCTGAGGTGTTGCTTCTCTTCGCCGCTTTTTCTTTTTCTTCAAAGCATGCGAACACAAAACAAAAATTATTTTCATGTGACTTGTATGCAAGGATGCATTTCCTATTCCGATGGGTTCTCTTTGTCCTATTGGCTTGATGATGTCTTTAGTTGGGCATTCCTTGCGCTCTTTGGTGCCCTTTGGCTATAAATGCTTTGGTCGCCCCCTGGGCCGACTTACAGTTTCTTTCTGCCAATTCTCCTCTAGTGATTGCTCAGTTTCCTTTGGTATCAACGCTCAAGGTCCCGTTATGTCCCTTATACGTGGGGGTGGTAGACTGGTCACCCCCAGACCTGGCTTAGCTTTTTTCTATTCGTTACCTGCACCAGGTCAAGGTAGATTATGCCTTTTTGAAAATGGCCTCATCTTTTTGGGATATGGAAAATCATGTCTTCTGATTCCCAGATAGGTCATCTCCCTGAAATTGGACTCCATTGTCCGTCATTATGTGATGTGGCATTTCGTATCGACATACCATATTACGGGCAATGAAATAGTCCCAATAGTTATTCATATTATTGTCCTCAAAGAATGCCCAGTAGTGAAACCAGAGAACCTTGAAAACACTCAATGTAATTCAAATCTAAGTCTTTGAATAAATCATCTAACTCAGACTCACAATGTGTGTGTGTGTGTGTAAATGTTCATTTACATCTTGTTTCCTAGGTAATCAAACTCAATGATTTCATTTCAAAATTGGGATAGACGGGTCAAACCAACCCAGATGTCTCAATTATGCTCTGCAATTGCTTTTTTGTGCTGAATGTGGTATGATTTTCTTTTTCTTTTCTTTTGTCTCGCTGTTTTTTTTAACACACCTACCCTTTAAGGTAGCATTTCTCCTCATGGGTAGCTTCATGCTTATCGGTTATAAGTGGTTTAATTTGTTTTCTTTAGAGACTTTTATTTTATTTTCAACTATACCATACATCATAACACAAGCAAAACATGATAGACATCTAGGCAAACGGTCATTCATCGACCTGCAATTTCTTCAACTAGTCTTTTTGCCAACTACTCAGGTTTTCACTATTAAAAACCTATAATTAAGTGCTTATGAGTCTAACATATATCAACTACTCAAAGTATGAGATAAAAGTACATCAAGAACTTATCGTTTCTAAGATTTCACCCTAAAGCAAACAATCTCATCATTGGACTTATGCTTAACTATTAAGGACTAACAGGAAAAGCCTCGAACAAGTAAACAAAATAAATGACTTTATGATTAATAAATGCAGGAATACAATCAAAATAAATCAGGAAAATAAACATCTC
Source organism: Zanthoxylum bungeanum (assembly GCA_019454045.1). Taxonomy (NCBI): domain Eukaryota; kingdom Viridiplantae; phylum Streptophyta; class Magnoliopsida; order Sapindales; family Rutaceae; genus Zanthoxylum; species Zanthoxylum bungeanum. Next base: position 37,850 of record SKCR01035737.1, on the reverse strand, counting down.
CATAATTTGCATCCTTGTCTTCATCCGTCTTCTTACTTTTTCGAGCGTCAGATTCTACAATTGTTATAGTTCTTCTTCCCATTTTCCTCTTTGTCATTGTTCAAGAAGTTTTCCCAGAAATCTCTCCCCTACTCTGTTTCATCTTCACTACTGTTGTCCCATGTCCCCAAGCAGGAAGCAGAGTGGTTGGGAGTTTGGAGGACAATGCTTTCAGGCAGGCCAGAGTTGATCATGTAGGTGGGTGGTGGAACAGAGTGGTAGTTGGGTAGAGGGTTTCTGTGTGTGTCAGGTTGTTCTCTTTCTGGCTCGGGTATCTTATGGGTGTCAATGAGGTTTTGGATCTCATGCCTGAGGCGGGCGCAGTTGTCAATTTCGTGGCCTTTTTCCTGATGGAAATGACTGTATAGGCTTAGGTTGAGGTGAGGTGACAAAGGTTTTGAAATGGTCTAGGTTCTAAAGGTTTTAAGAGTCATTGCCTCTTCAGCTTTTCAAACACCTTTGACAAAGGTCTACCAAGATTGGAGAATTGCCTGTTTCTGATGGTAGTGACCTCAGCAGTAGTGGGCTTGGTCTCTGAAGGCCCCTCAATGGTCCTTCTATTCTGCTATAAAACTTTATGTTCTCGGCTTCCTCTTCCTCGATATCCATGACAGTTTCTCTTAGCTGTCGAAATTCAATAATTATGGAGGTCATCCTCCTCAGCTTGTTATAAATGGAGGGCTTGGTGCCCTTAATGATCATCTTGATCTGGTTCTTCTCCGAGGGCCAAGTCTGCATCTTTAAGAGCTGGCTTCTCCAGCGATCCACATAATCTTTGAAGCTCTCATATGGCTTCTGTTTGGTGTTTTCTAGGTCACATAGCGACAAGTTGATCTCCAAATCCATGACATATTGGTTCAGAAAGGCCTCTGCTAATGTCCTCCAATCATCCTTGACCTTTATCTCCAGGTCGTGATACCATACTACGGGCGCCCCTTCCAGTGATATACTGAACATCTTTTACACCTGATGTTTCGACATACCCACTAAACTCATCACTGAAATATATTGCCGGAGAGGGACACTCGGATCTTCGTTTTCGGTGAACTTGGCCATGTCGGGCATCTTAAATTGGGGAGGCAGTTGTTCTTTGAAAGTCATCGCATAATAGTCCAACAGATCGTCATGTTTTCCCTTCATCTTGCGGGTAATTGACTCTACTTATTCTCTGAGTTTCTTTAGTTCTGACTGAGACCCGGCTACCCTTCCCACGGCATACTCAACCATGTCATTATCAAAAACAGGGATTTCTTTGATCACCCTATTCGGGGGCTCCTCACGCCTAGCATTCTCATTATTTTATATTCCCACTGTGCGGGGTACTACCAGACTGGCCACAACGTTGGTCAAAGCTTATAGTTGCTAGGTAATTTTGGTGATGTTGGTCTCCAATTGATCCACGCAAGAACTTTCACTGTCTGACGCATCCTTGTGTGCTAACCTGTCTTTGACAAGTCTTCATTCTTCTCTAACCCAATGGATATCATTGATGGCTGTTAAAACAAGGGGTTAGCATGATGTATGTATGCATGCGATGCATGAGATGCATGTGGTTATCAAAGTAGCATATATCCTTCCAACCTTATTCCTCCCACACTCATGGTAAGTCCATTTATGTCCTAGGTATGGCTTATTTTATGTACCAATATGGGGTACACAAAATCGTTCTCTCATACGCTACAAGGGTGAACCTTGGCTACCTCAGTCCCTTTTCATCGATAAAAGACAAAGACCGCCCATTTACAATATTGACTAAGCCTATTATGGGGATCGTGCTATTGTCTAGAAATGATGAATTGGGCCCTCAGTATTCACGGTTGTGGGGATGGACTATGAGATATCCAAAAGTATACAAATATGCCATATCAAGGCTTCTCCTTCCTGGATGAAAGCTAGTGCGGATATCGGACTAATGCATTTGGCATATTCGGATCATGTTTGGACTTTCTAAACCTATCAAGATTTTCATACAAGTTGGCCCGTTATCATTTTAAAGTGTTCAATCAGATTATCGCGAGGTGCAAACTTGTCCCAGTTGAAAAGACCCAACAGGTTTACACTTTTGCGATAAGATGGCTAAATAACTTCAAATGATAGGGGGCCCAAACACAAGGTGGCCCATCATAATTTTGAAAACTTTTGGCCCAACCACCATAAGATGCAAACTTGTCCCAGTTTAAGTGGCCCAATAAGTTCGTATCCCATGACGAGAGGTCCAAATGGATCCAAACGATAATGGTCCCAAACACAAGTATATTGGTAGCTTCTATAAGACATATAACTATGGTTCATATGTGGGCTTATAAGGGTATGGATAAAGGCTCCCGTCGGTGAAGGGTTGCTCACAACTAGGTCTCCCCACTCAAGGGTTCAAGCGACCAAGTGAGCGCGCCTTTCTTATGCTCTAAGGTACGTACCGACGAGTGAGGATGCCACATAACGATCCACCACCTTGACTAAAATAGACTTCACGATACATGACACCATCAGGCTAAAAAGGGTATGCAAAATATATGAGACTTGGGTAACCAAAGCCAAAGCCACGGACACTACAAGGCATTATTTCGGGGCCGATTATCTATCCCCAAAAGAGTCACAATATGTAGGAGCGAAGCGGGGTTTACTACTATGCCTATGATGCTCAATGTTGGGCTCGCAACCCATAGAGAATATGGAGTAGCCCACGGGGGACTAAACCAGAGAATAAATGAGTCGCCACCCAGTGTGAACTGGGAAATGATTTAAGGCCACACTCACCCCTTGCAAGGGAAGACCTTAAACAATTGGGTTCAGAATGGTCTCTTACTTATGACCGTATAATGGATGGGTTTACACAATGGTATAACCAAGTATTATGCAGCACATGCAAGATAATTCAAATAAACACACAAATTTGCCCACACATAAACATGAATATATTTAAAAGAAAATACATAGTTCCAAAAGCACATTAAATAAAGAAATACAATTATAATAATAATCAAAAGCAGGAAAAGCGTTAATAGTAAATGCAAATAATTAATCCCAAATGCATGATGTAAAATAAATAACTAAAGAGGTAAAAATGCATAAAATATAAAGAAAGAGGTTGTCCAGTGTGTGTGCGTTCGTGTAGCATTCGTAAACGCGTTCGAATGAAGTGTTCCAGAGAGTTCACATTCATGTAGCGTTCGAGAATGCGTTCGGATGGAGTATTCCAGAGAGTTCACGTTCGTGTAGCGTTCGAGAACGCGTTCGAACGGAGTGAGGCAGAAGGCTTGCGTTCGAGTTGCGTTTGAAAATGCGTTAGAATGTTCTTGCGAAAATGGCACCAATAATGACATAAACACGCATATGTGAATATTTCCCAAGCGGTATGTGGAGTTGAATCCCAAGTACAGACCGCACTACCGTCCATTCGGATTCAGCTACGGAATTTATGTATGAGTTTCCATCTAATATACCGCAAGGGGTAACACATATAATCATTGATAATATAGCAAAACATAAACAAAAGTAAAAGCAAAGCGATAAAATAATGATAAATGCGAGTAAATAAATAGAAAAGACAAATAACACTAAACATATAAAAATAAATAACAAGATAAATGCGGAATAATAATTAACAATAAATTGACAGAAAGATGAATAAAAATAAAAGTAAATAAAATAAAAAAGATAAACAGCAAAATGCTAGAGAAAGAAAATATGACCAAAAGATTTGGCCGTCTTTGATGTAGGACCTTGCATGCCCGGCTAGACGTATTTCATGTCCAACCAAGCATGGCGCGTCCAGAACAATAAAATAAATATAGTAAATGGTGCCCTCAGGTCTTACCTTTTTAGTTGCTTCTCGGAAGTGCGTTAAGTCGTCGCTGGAAGGATTAAAGCTTGATGTTTTTCTGGTTCACTGTTTCACTCACTGTTTTGTTGTTTTCTGCTCGTTGTTTTGCTGTTTGCTATTTTTGGTGATTTTGGGCTGCTGTTTTTAGTGATTTATCTACTATTTTTAGGGCTATTTTTTCGGTAATGAGCTGCTATTTTAGGGACTGTTTTATGGTGAATTGGCTACTATTTTGGGGGCTATTTTTCGATAATGAGTTGTTGTTTTTCTGGGACTATTTTGCGGTGATTTGGCTACTGTTTTGGGGGCTATTTTTCGGTAATGAACTGCTACTGTTGCCTTGTTTTGTGTCAGTCGGGGCTGCTTGGTTTTGTTGCTATTTTTTATCGGTTTGTGGCTTCTTGGTTTTGTTGCTGTTTTGTGTCGATCGAAGGGCTTCTGGTTTAAGGATTCTTATTTAGTGGTTGTTGTTGCCATGTGTAAGCTTGTGGCCTGTGTTTTGCCATATGTGTGTGAGTTGGCCGTGGGTGTGTGTTTCAAGTTGCAAGAAAAAAATGTGTTGGTTGTATGTCTCAAGGGTTTCTCTTGGTGATTTGGTCTCCAATTTATAGTGACAAGGGATCTCCTAAGCAAGGAAATAAATCATGCAAATATAGGAGATATTTTCTTAATTTATTTAGGGAAAGAATTTTTGTAAATTTGGTGAGGATGAGATTCACAATCTCTTTAAATTTGAAGGTGATTTAAGGGGATTTTAACATGTGTTTGCATGGGATTTTTTTATTTAGGAAGGCTTGGGCGTGTATGGCTTGGTGTTGGGTTGTATGGGCTTAGGCTAAGGTTTGAAACATAAAATGACTGAGCGAATCTGAGGCTGGCCAATGAGTCTGAATCCAATGAGGTGTTAATTTTGGAGTTTTTCCTTCCAACATTTGTTTCCCGCGACTTCCGTAACTTTTCAAGTAGTGCCTCCATACAAGGCTCGTCATTGGGCTTTATGAAAAAATATAGTGTCTACAGCCAACATCATTTATATTCTGTAGAATCCAAATTCCACATCAATATGACTCATACTCTATATCAGTATTGCGCTATAGCTATTGAGTTATCTATGTTTTTAGAGATCAAATCCAAATACTATGAGACAACCGCAAGCACTACACTAATATGAAAACTTATAATCTATAGGGTCACTATGCAACTTCATAAGTCAATACTTCATAAGTTGCAACTGATTCCACTAGTTTAGTAGAATCAACGGTGACACTCCCACTGCATCTTTTCTAACTTTATATAACATAGACCATCTAATGTCATGATTAGACTCAAAACTAATCTGACCCTAATGGTTGCGGATTATATTCTCCATGAATAAGAAACTTGTTCTTAATATCTCAAGGATAATACAGAACATGTTTCAAGACACATCCTATGGTCTACAACATATCAAAATAATTCGTAACAATTACAATTAAATTGATATATTTAATCGCACATAATATAGTATTCATTATGCTATTATCATATGATGCATCAGATTGATTAAAAATTCTAATCAATTTCTCTTTCGAAAAAGTAATCATCATTTACGAAAGATTAATATTATATACTTTAGACACACTAACTGTCAAACAGTTATACTAACTGTCATACAGATAGTTCTTGATGTGTCATTTATTAGATCATATCTAATGCACGACTAATAGGAGTATCTCACAAGTCTCTTATTTTTTATCATTTATAAAACTTTATATCAAATATATCATAGAGTACTCCCACTATTTTCACGGAGAAAAGAAGACTTAAGTAATCCTTTTACCTCACTAACATCTCATTATTACATTAAATAATGACAATGTCTTTAGGATATATAACACTAGAAAGAAAATTATTCTCTATGCTTTGATAAAATCAGACAATCTGACTGTATCAAAATTAGAGAACACAAATTTTCGGAAAACTTATCTGAGTCTATAATAAGCTGTATAAGCTTGTATATCAAACTTTGATCTTAGCAGAATACAAACTTTGGGGTCATTCTAGAATGAACTCTTCAAACAAATAAACCACAACGGATCTATCATTGGAAGAAAACATTCAAGAACAATACTTTGACCTTTCACGATTTCTTTTGTTGTTTAGCTAACAATCGTCCTTTGGAAGATACTAGTGCTATTATTACTCACCTTTTTTCAGGTACTATAAATTCAGCCCGTCATTGCACTTTTGAAGGCATCATAATTTGAAAAAGAAATACATAAAAAATGGAAGCCACTTCAAGAAGACGAGTTGAAAACATATGTGTGTTTTGCGGTACTAGTGTTGGTACTAAGCCACAATACGTAGAAGCAGCACAATAATTGGGTCGAGTCTTAGCTGCAAGGAATATGCACTTAATATATGGCGGAGGAGATCTTGGACTTATGGGGATCATTTCAAAGGCTGTACAGGAAGGAGGCAGTCATGTTTTGGGAATCATCCCAAAACCCTCGGCAGAAGCAAATCTTATTGGATCATCAAACTGAGAGGAACTGATCGTGCCAGGTATGTCTGAACGACTAGTAGAAATGATTAACCGTGCTGATGCTTTTATCGCTTTGCCAGGTGGCTTGGGTACACTGGAGGAAATTTTATAGTTCTATCTTGGGCAAACCTGAACATACACCAGAAACCGCTTGGACTGCTCAACGTTGATGGATTTTATGATTTTCTTTGTGTGTTTCTTGATGATGCTCGGAGAAATGGGTTCGTGTCAAAACCTTTGAAAGAACTCCTCTTTACCGCCAGAACTGCTCCGGATCTAATTGACCAACTCTTAGCCTATGAACCATAAGTTGACCCTATCCTTTCAAAGATAAATTGGTCCGAGGACGATCGTGGTAAGAGGAGTCGGATTAATCTGGATCTTAACACTTAATTTCCTGTAGATTTTCAGCTAACCAGGTACGACATTCTTAACTCTCATTTTACTGTTTAAGACATTGGGGACAATGTCTCATTTAGGTTTGGGGGAGGGAATTAGTTGATTAGTACCTTGTTTTTAGTTTGTATGTTGTTTTTATTTTTAGTCCAAAATTTTTCGAAAAAATACAAAAAATTTGGAAAATTTTCAAAAATTACAAAAACATTTTGCATTTTTATTTGACTAAAAATGTGAAATTGGTAAGAGATAGCTGAGTAATGAGTTTCCACTCTTGAGACGTATCTCAAGCCTATTTCAAAACAAGTTATTTTTGTTTATTTCATTTTGAATTATTTAATTTGTGAATTCTCCTTAAAACGGACTAAATTGGATCTTCATATGCTAAGTTGACAGATATTATCAACATATATAGTAACATACGGACATGAGCTAAATTGAAAAGTTTGTAATATTCATTGCTCTAGTTTAATTGGAGGAAGCATCTCAAAAAGCAATGGAGTAAAAAATAAAAAAATAAAAAAAATAAAAAAATAAAAATACGTTTGAGTTCCGAGTTATTAAGTCTGTAAGGGTGTTTTAACACCTAGTGCCCTAAAGCCAACTGGTTTGGGAGTCACTAGCCCAAAGCTCGTTACATGGATCGAAGATACTGCAAAAATATATATCTGAAGTCTGAGTAATTAAGTTCGTAGGGGTGTCTTAACACCTAGTGCCCTAAAGCAAACTGGTTTGGGAGTCACCGACCCAACACTCTCTACATAGACGAAAGGTATTGTATATAAATAAAAAAATAAAAAATAAAAAATAAAAAAATAAAAAATAAAAAAATAAAAAAATAAAAAAATCTGAAAAAATCCGAAAAAATTATTCCATTGCTCCAAAAAGGTGTGAAATCTGATAGAACTTTAGGACAAAAATATTACTCTCTTATCAACTGCACTTATGACTGTTGTGGGCAAAAATAAGTTGTTTAATATTTTGTTGGCTATGTATATGAAGAATGTTAAAATAATCGGAGAATTTACTTATTCAGTAATTTAGAATAAAACAAAACAACTAGTAACTTGGAGTAGAAATTTCACCTGATTAGTCACTGACATCTTTATTCTCTTTTCGCTTGTCTTTTTGCTTTTGTGTGCATTAGTTTTATTACCTTTTTACTTTTGTAAAATGTTTGTGGGTATCATTGCTGTAAACCCTCACGAGACTACAACTCGTCCACTATGGACACCTAGGGGTTTAAAGGCTTGTTGCATACGCTAAATGCAACCGTGATCCCTACAAAAGTGGCTTAGTTAATTTATTTATGTTATTTTACTCTATGTTTTGCTCGAGGACTAGCAAAATGGGGGGTGTGATGAGTGGTATTTATATCACTATTCCCACTCATTTAACCTAATATTTTGTATAGTTTCTTGAGTTTTGTGAACGTTTTGATGAGTTTTGTGTTATTTTGTAGATAAATAAAGTTTCAGGACATTGCGGAGGTGATTTGGGCCAAAACAGTGAAAATTGGACAAAAATGGCATTTTTGAAAATTCCCGCGTCGCGACGCCTAAAATGCGCCGAACAGTGCTAACGTGCGCCGGGTCCACAAATCAGAATCTGACAAAAGTTTGACTTTGCTAAAATACGTCGTGACACGTGTCACCATCACAGCCGATATGCTAACATGCGCCGTGCCACGTGTCAGCATCCTACGGTGCCGACAGTCATCATCGCCATGTGTTCCATGTGTCACTCCATGTCATCACCCACGTCAGCAAGTCAACAAGTCAACATTGCCACCTTACCGCCATATCATCATCAGCCAATCAGGAAGTGCCACGTGTCGTCACATCACCGCCACGTCATCGCCACGTCACCGCCACGTCAACATCAATCATTGAGTATCTAATCCTTATCTGACACCTGGCGTATAAGAATCTCAGCGACCAATCAGAAGCCATCACGTGTCATAATAATCGAAGCCCAACCACTCTGCCACGTGTCACCTTATCAGCTTATCCAGAATCTTCAAACCGGCGAACCAGAGCTTGCCACGTCGACAAAAGCTGGCGTAACGACGCCAGAGGCCCTGGCGTCGCGATGCTGGAAGCCTACCGAGGCCTATAAATTGAGCTCGAGATTTCAGAATTCAGTGTACCACTTTCTCTCTTCTATTCTCTGTAAAGAGAGAGTTTCAATTGATCTTACTGGATTTAGGAATTGGATGAGATCCAATTGATCTTAGAGATCTACCTAGTTAAGTTTTAAACAACTTGTTGGCCAAAGTCAAGGTTGTGTGTTATTTAACGGGATCCTAGCCCAGTAGGAAACTAGGTTTCCCAAGTACTCCACAGAGGGTTAGAGGCTTGCCAAAAAATAGTGGGAGGCAAGTATTAAATTTGCAATTTCGTTTAGATAATTGCCAATACGCGCTCATTTCATTTTTTCGTCATTAAAAATTTATGTATATTAGTTGGACTATTATTTAATTGTTGTTTTAATTAAACAGTTGGACTGTATTCAAACTACTTCATTTATAGTTGATTATATAATTGGATTATAGTAATCAATATATTTGAATTTAAAAATCAAATAGTAGTTGATTATATAGTTAGACTATAGTAATCATTATATTTGATTGTACCAAAAATCGTTGATTGGATAGTTGGACTACTGGAATCAGGTAACTGAAAGATTAGCGTTTAGAACATAATCCTGGGTGAAAATCTCTTTAAATGGCTTTAATTTTCAGATTGGGAATAGAACCTCAGGATAGTCTTGGGAACTGAGAAGTTATTCTATTTGATAGAGAAACATCTCGTTTCTGAGCCCGGAGTTTAGCGAATAGTAGAGCATTAGCTTTGGAAGACTCATGGTGATGATAACTTTAGTGCTCAATCCTTTATGCTTGATGCAATGACACTTTAATTTTGTCGTCAAAACTAAGGATTAGATCTTTATTCCATGATGTTGAAATTAAAGGATCTTCATAGATCTATTCTTAAATATTAGAAGTAAGAATTGCAAAAGAAGCGCTTTCGCTCGCGTATGTCAGAGGGTACATCTAACGAGCACTAGGTGTTGCAGATGATTGCTGACATCGAACAGCTAATGTTAGCTGGGTAATACCTTCGAGACTGAGACTTCCAATGATTTGATCATAGAGTCTCTGCTCGAAAGCATGGGCAGGTTCATTATGAACCAAGAGAAAACTCTTAGAGAGTTGATGGCTATGCTCAATGAGGCAGAGCCAGAGCTTCTAAAAAAGGCAAGGGCAAAATCGTCACAGTCTTCTAGGAAGACAAATGACATATCCCAAGATGTCTGCCTACACTGTGGCAAAAGGAGTCAATGGAAGCGTTACTGCCGTATGGACAAGGCAGACATGAATGAAGTGAAGGCGGGGCAAGGCTACGGCTTCAAGCATGTTTGTCTTCACTATTTGTTTCAAAATTGGATTTTTGATACTAGATGTGGTACATAAATATGTACTGATGTGCAGAATCTGCTGATTAGTAGGAGACTTACTTCAGTTGAAATCTACCTGCAAGTCAAAAATGGGACGTGAGTCGCTGTTTTAACCGTAGAAACCTAATTTTAGGAACTACCCTTTGGGCATGTACTTAAATTAGGAAACTTTTATAATATACCTATTTTGACTAGAAACATTATCTCTATATCTAGTATAACTTGTTGCGGGTATACCTTTATATTCTAGAACACTAATTGTTTTGATTTATAAAGATGATATTAAGATAAACACATTAGATGTGAATAACATTATTTATATTTAGAATGTAAATGAATCTCAAACATATGACATGACAAACAAATAGCTCAAACTGAATTAATCAGATGAGACTTATTTATGGTATTGTGGTCTGGGACACATTAACAAGACTCGTATATCCACACTTTTGAAGAGTGAGTAGTAGGACGGATTTGATTCTAATTCAAATGATGTCTACGAATCTAGTTTATTAGGCAAAGTGCCTAAAACACCTTTTACTTGGTAAAAGTGCAAATGCCACTGATCTGTTAGCCCTTGTTCATAGTGACGTAAGTGGGTCCATTTCTAGCTAGGCTAGAGGTGGATATGAATACTTAGTAACCTTTACGGATGTGGCATCGCATTATGGTTATGTGTTTCTTGTGAAACATAAAACGAAAGCTTTTGATAAATTCAAAGAGTTTCGAAACGAAGTATAAAAACAGACCGGCAAGAGTATTAAAACATCACGATTGGACTGTGATGGAAATACTTAAGCAATAAGTTACTCAACTATTTGAAAGAGTATGGTATTCTTTCACAGTGGACTCCTCCCGGAACACCTCAATTTGAAGGTGTGTCCGAACACAAAAACTGAACTTTGTTGGACATAGTTAGGTTAATGATGAGTCGCTCTGAGCTACCATTTACCTTCTCGGGATACACATTAAACATTATAATACTTATTTTGAATAAGGTTCCATGAAAAATCTGTTAGACAGACTTCATATTAGATATAAATAGGAAAGAAACTAGGTTTATCATTCCTGAAGATTTGGGAATGCTGGGCATATATTTGGATGAAACCAACTAGAACCCAAAATCGGATAAGTGCCTATTTGTTGGTTTTCATAGGGAAACCAAGGTATAGTACTTATACAACTCAAAAGAGAACAATATAATTGTTGTTCTCCATGCGATTTTCCTAAGAGGAATACCAATATGCAGTGGTAAGTGGGAAGAAAGTAAGACTCGATGAAAATCGGAGTAATACTGTTCCAAGCACCGATTCTTTAACGGAACACAAATAGTTCATCAGGGATGAAACTTTACCACAATCTTCAAATACACAAGAACCGAGCAAGTCGGAGAGAGTCAGAAAACAACCTGGGAGGTATGGGTTTCTGAACTCACCTCGTAAAGATGTCAATCTTATTGAGGAACACCAACCAACTACGTATGAGGAAGTGATATAAGGTATCGACTCCCTATAATGGCAAAGTTCCATGATTGTTGGACAAGTATGACCCATAGCATCACTATTTGTACAGAACATTGTGTTGTTGTACAAATTAACTATGTGACAAAGGAAATTTCTCTTTTACCATTTGTAATTGGATTACCAAGATATATATAAATGATAAGAGTCCATATGATTAGTTCCGGATTAATAAGATATGAGACATTATTAATCCACTAAGGTTTAATCATTAAAACATCCCTAGTCGTAAGATTATCGAGATTGGACATCGATAATGCAGAATAGACTAGTATTGCCTCTGTGCGTGTTATGGGAGCATAACGACATAGTTCTCATATATTTGGGTATTGGATACTTATGCAAGTGTAATAAGAGGTTGTGTTTACCGATGGTACGAAAACAGCTTCGCTCTGGATAGACCCCTCGGAATTCCATTGGTAGTATGACTATGTGTCTATGGAAGTCCGAATTAGGATAGGTGTATTTGGTCTTAACCACAGACTTGCACCGCTAAGACCTGCACCGCTAATACTTGCGACAATCAATATACTTTGGTTTTGGTTATCCAGGGCTTTAACAGGTTCTGTGTACGCCTTTTCTGGGTATATTGAGAATCGAAGTGTATTGGGTGTGATGTCAAAATGGAAGTATCACTTCAGTCATATGGAGATGATGGTCACGTAGGATACGGAATTGGTGCTCTTATATGCTGTAGCTATCGGGATAATATGACTAGGTCATAGTTATCCGATTATAGAGACTAGTTACCAGAGATCCGACATATGCTTCGTACGGGGCAAACACAATTCCAGCCCCAGGCCTAGTATGTGACATCTGATACTGGATCGCAATACGTAATACTACGTATACTACGCCTGATATAGATTACATATTCCTTTAAGAATATTTCGGGAGAATTGGGTAGGCACGGTGCTTTCCTAGAAGCCAACCATGTCTTGTAAATCTGTAAAAACGTAGTACTAGGTACGTACATGTTCGGATAGTCCGACGACCAGATTTACTGCCAACATATCCAGGGATCTCATGGGTCGCTTCCCGAAGATTTACCGATGACGTATGACTCGCACATAATTAATCTGGGACTAATTATAAGAGAGAGAAAATTAATATAGGATTAATTACAGAGATATTTTATCTGGGATAAAATACTATTTAAAAGAGAGAGAACGATTAATTTGGAATTAATCGATAAAATAATTTATTCGATATATTATAAGAAATTAGATTTTGACGCGGAATTAAAATTAGATTTTAATTCTGGCGAACGAGTTAATTTAGAATTAATTCGCAAGCGACTTTAATAGTAATTTTGCTAGGCATAATTATTTAATTAAATTTGATTTAATTATGTCGCAACGGAAAATTCGTTAATTCGGAATTAACGAACTCGAGCCCGGAATGTGTTAGCGGGCCCACTCGGATTTTGAATTAAATTGGGGCCCGGACAAGTCACATCACCTAGTCTAGCTCATCACCTTTTGGTTGATGGAAGTAGTTGGATTTGATGGTAACTTATTTCTTACACAGTGTCAAGTTTGATTGACTTTTACCAAAATATTTGATTTTGGTATATCATTTGATTTTTGGAAAATCAAAACATATTACACAAAATCACTCTTTCTCTCCCAACTCCTCACTTGGGCGTGAACTTCATGTTTTTCTTTCTTCTTTGGGCGTGATCCTAGGGTTCATTTCCTTTGGTTTTTAATTCATAAATCAACATTGCTGGCACATCAAATGAGTCATACAAAGGTCTTAGGGACACTAATCCATGATTTTGGAATTCAAGGACAAGCTTGGAAGCTCAATATACATCAAAGGAGAAGCTTGGAGCAACTTCCATGGAGGCGAAATTTTTGTTGTCAACACATCTTTAGCCGATCAAAGTGAGTACTTTCCGCTACTTTACTTTGCGTATTCACATGTTTTATGCTTAATGATCTTGGTTATTGTTCTTAGAGAACCCAACAATGGTATATTGAGCCTAAATTAAGCATGAAATATTTTAAAGTTCTTAATCTTGAATTTGGGTATTTTTGATTTGAGCATGATTTGATCAAATTGTTTGTTTGAGTATGCTTACATATTGATAACTTAGAGTTATGTATGATCAATTTGATATGAAATTAATTGGATTAATTTTCCCCAAAAATGTTGGCTTGGCCGAATACATAAGGACCATTGTAGGTCATGGTGATTTTCATTTTAAGACATTGGATGTGTTTAGAATGTTTGGATATATTGATTTGTGATTTTATTGGATTGAAATCAAAATTGGATATAAAAGTCCATTATTGTCGTGAGCTTATAGAAGCATGTTGGGATTGATTTTGCTTCAATTTGTGTTGGACATAAGTTGATTAATTAAAGCATGATTAATTAGTGTAATTGGTGTTTTGGAAATATTAATTTAACTAATTAATTATGGCTAATACACTTTAATTAAATAATCGTGATATTTAGAATATTGTGATTAAATTAATTAGACTTAATTTGGAATTAGGCTAAAAATGTTGTATTTGGGCTTAATGGGCTTGGTTGGGCCAAGTATGGTTTAAGATAATTGGTTGGATCCAATTGGGCCTAAAACCATTTCCATAAAGTCCAAATATGATTATTGGGCCTTTAAAAATTTAATTGGGCCTAATGGGCCAAAATTAATTTTATGGCAAAAGCTGATTCCTTATTGGGCTTTGGTTGCCAAAGTTCATGTCTTATGAATTAATTAAAAGCCCATTGTACTTTAATTAAATTTGTTAGACAGTTATGACCCATAGCGTCACTATTTGTAAAAGACATTGTGTTTTTGTACAAATTAATTATGTAGCAATGGAAATTGCCATTTATCATTTCGTAATTAGATTACTTAAATGTGTGAATGATGAAAGTCTTTATGATTTGTTCCGGATTGAGATGATATGAGACAGTATCAATCCACGACGGTTTAATCATTAAATATCCCTAGTCGTAGTATTATCGAGACTGGACATCGATAATGCGAAATAGACTAGTATCGCACTTGTGTGTGTTGTGGAAGCGTAACAGCATAGTTCTCATATATTTAAGTATTGGATACTTATGCAAGTGTGGTAGGAGGTTGTGTTTTACCGATGGTACGGAAAACAGCTTCACTCTGGATAGACCCCACGAAATCCCATTGGTAGTATGACTACGTGTCTGTGGGAGTCCGCATCAGGGTAGGTGTATTTGGTCTTAACCTGAGACTTACATCGCTAGTACTTGCAACAATCAATACGCTTTGGTTTTGGTCATCCAGGACTTTAACAGGTTCTGTGTACACCTCTTCTGGGTTTATTCAGAATCATAGTGTATTGGGTGTGATGTCAAGACGGAAGTATCACTTCAATCATATGGAGATGATGGTCACGTAGGGATACATAACTGGTTCTCTAAAAGGTTGCAATCATCGGGATAATATGACTAGGTCATGATTATCCGATAATAAAGAGACTAGTTGTTTGTGATCTGATATATGCTTCGTACGTGGCAGACATTATTCCAGCCTCAGGCCTTGCATGTGACATCATATACTGGATCACGAGATACGCAATACTACGTATACTACGCATGACATAGATTGTATATTCCATTAAGAATATTTCTGGAGAATTGGGTAGGCATGGCGCTTTGATAGAAGCCAACCTTGTCTCGTAAATCGGTAAGAACGTAGTACGAGGTATGTACGTGTTCGGATAGTCCGACAAACGGATTTACTGCCAACATATCCAGGGATCTCTTGGGTCGCTTCCCGAAGATTCACCGATGACGTATGATTCGAACTTTATTAATCTGGGATTCACCGGAGTTGAGCGAATAGTAGAGCATGAGCTTTGGAAGACTCATGGTGATGATAACTTTAGTGCTCATCATTTATGCTTGATGCAATGACACTTTAATTTTGTCGTCAAAACTAAGGATTAGATCTTTATGCCATGATGTTGAAATTAAATGATCTTTATAGATCTATTCTTAGATCTTAGAAGTAAGAATTGCAAAAGAAGCGCTTTCGCTCACGTATGTCAGAGGGTACATCTGACGAGCACTAGGTGTTGCAGATGATTGCTGACATCGAACAGCTAAGGTTAGCTGGGCAATACCTTTGAGACCAAGACTTCCAATGAATTGATCATAGAGTCTCTGCTCGAAAGCAGGGGTAAGTTCATTATGAACCAAGAGAAAACTCTTAGAGAGTTGATGGGTATGCTAAAGGAGGCAGAGCCAGAGCTTTAAAAGGGGCAAGGGCAAAATCGTCACAGTCTTCTAGGAAGACAAATGACATATCCCAAGATGTCTGCCTACACTGTGGCAAACAGAGTCAATGGAAGCGTTACTGCCGTATGGACAAGGAAAACATGAAGGAAGTGAAGGCGGGGCAAGGCTACAGCTTCAAGCATGTATGTCTTCACTATTTGTTTCAAAATTGGATTTTTGATACTAGATGTGGTACATAAATATGTACTGATGTGCAGAATTTGCTGATTAGTAGGAGACTTACTTCAGTTGAAATCTACCTGCAAGTCAAAAATGGGACGTGAGTCGCTGTTTTAACCGTAGAAACCTAATTTTAGGAACTACCCTTTGGGCATGTACTTAAATTAGGAAACTTTTATAATATACCTAGTTTGACTAGAAACATTATCTCTATACTAGTATAACTCGTTACGGGTATTCCTTTATATTCTAGAACACTAAATGTTTTCTTTTATAAATATGATATTGAGATAAACACAATAGATGTGAATAACATTATTTATATTTAGAATGTAAATGAATCTCAAACATATGACATGACAAACAAATAGCTCAAACTGAATTAATCAGATGAGACTTATTTGTGGCATTGTGGTCTGGGACACATTAACAAGACTCGTATATCCACACTTTTGAAGAGTGAGTACTAGGACAGATTTGATTATAATTCAAATGATGTCTACGAATCTAGTTTATTAGGAAATGTGGCTAAAATATCTTTTACTTGGTAAAAGTGCAAATGCCACTGATCTGTTAGCCCTTGTTCATAGTGACATAAGTGGGCCCATTTCTAGCTAGGCTAGAGGTGGATATGAATACTTCGCAACCTTTACGGATGTGGCATCGCGTTATGGTTATGTGTTTCTTGTGAAACATAAAACGAAAGCTTTTGATAAATTCAAAGAGTTTCGACACGAAGTATAAAAACAGACCGGTAAGAGTATTAAAACATCACGATTGGACTGTGATGGAAATACTTAAGCAATAAGTTACTAAACTATTTGAAAGAGTATGGTATTCTTTCACAGTGGACTCCTCCCGGAACACCTCAATTTGAAGGTGTGTCAGAACACAAAAACTGAACTTTGTTGGACATAGTTAGGTTAATGATGAGTCGCTCTGAGCTACCATTTTCCTTCTAGGGATACACATTAAACAGTGTAATACTTATTTTGAATAAGGTTCCATGAAAAATCTGTTAGACAGACTTCATATTAGATATAAACAGGAAAGAAACTAGGTTTCTCATTCCTGAAGATTTGGGAATGCTGGGCATATATTTGGATGATACCAAACTAGAACCCAAAATTGGATAAGTGCCTATTTGTAGGTTGTCATAGGGAAACAAAGGTATAGTACTTATACAACTCATAAGAGAACAATATAATTGTTGTTCTCCTTGCGGTTTTCCTAAGAGGAATACCTATATGCAGTGGTAAGTGGGAAGAAAGTAAGACTCGATGAAAATCGGAGTAATACTGTTCTAAGCACCGATTCTTTAACGGAACATAAACAGTTCATCAGGGATGAAACTGTACCACAATCTTCAAATATACAAGAACCGTGCAAGTCGGAGAGAGTCAGAAAACAACCTGGGAGGTATGGGTTTCTGATCTCACCTCGTAAAGATGTCAATCTTATTGAGGAACACCAACCAACTACATATGAGGAAGTGATATAAGGTATCGACTCCCTATTATGGTAAACTGCCATGATTTTTGGACAATTATGACCCATAGCATCACTATTTGTACATAACATTGTGTTATTGTACAAATTAACTATGTGACAAAGGAAGTTTCTCTTTTACCATTTGTAATTGGATTACCAAGATATATAAATAAATGATAAAAATCCATATGATTAGTTCCGGATTAATAAGATATGAGAAAATATTAATCAACTAAGGTTTAATCATTAAAACATCCCTAGTCGTAATATTATCGAGATTGGACATCGATAATGCAGAATAGACTAGTATTGCCCTTGTGCGTGTTATGGGAGCATAACGACATAGTTCTCATATATTTGGGTATTGGATACTCATGCAAGTGTAATAAGAGGTTGTGTTTACCGATGGTACGAAAACAACTTCGCTCTGGATAGACCCCTCAGAATTCCATTGGTAGTATGACTATTTGTCTACGGAAGTCCGAATTAGGGTAGGTGTATTTGGTCTTAACCATAGACTTGCACCGCTAAGACTTGAACCGCTAAGACTTGCACCGCTAATACTTGCGACAATCAATATACTTTGGTTTTGGTCGTCCAGGGCTTTAACAGGTTCTGTGTACGCCTTTTCTGGGTATATTGAGAATCGTAGTGTATTGGGTGTGATGTCAAGATGGAAGTATCACTTCAGTCATATGGAGATGATGGTCACGTAGGATACGAAACTGGTGCTCTTATATGCTGCAGCTATCGGGTTAATATGACTAGGTCATAGTTATCCGATTATAGAGACTAGTTACCAGAGATACGACATATGCTTCGTACGGGGCAGACACAATTCCAGCCCAGGCCTAGCATGTGACATCTGATACTGGATCGCAATACGCAATACTACGTATACTACGTCTGATATAGATTACATATTTCTTTAAGAATATTTCGGGAGAATTGGGTAGGCACGATGCTTTCCTAGAAGCCAACCATGTCTTGTAAATCGGTAAAAACGTAGTACTAGGTACGTACATGTTCGGATAGTCCGACGACCGGATTTACTGCCAACATATCCAGGGATCTCATGGGTCGCTTCCCGAAGATTCACCGATGACGTATGACTCGCACATAATTAATTTTGGGCTAATTATAAGAGAGTGAAAATTAATCTAGGATTAATTACATAGATATTTTATCTGGGATAAAATACTATTTAAAATAGAGAGAACGATTAATTTAGAATTAATCGATAAAATAATATATTCGATATATTATACGAAATTAGATTTCGACGCGGAATTAAAATTAGATTTTAATTCGGGCGAACGAGTTAATTTAGAATTAATTCGCTAGCGACGTGAATAGTAATTTTGCTAGGCATAATTATTTAATTTAATTTGATTTAATTACGTCGCAACGGAAAATTCGTTAATTCGGAATTAGCGAACCCGAGCCCGAGAGTGTTTGCGGGCCCACTCACATTTGGAATCTAGTGGGGCCCACAAGTCACATCACATGTCATATCATTAGTCATTCTTGTGATGGAAGTCACATCAACTTTGAGTGATGTGATGGATGTCACTTTTGTGAGTGATGTGAGTTGTTGGAAGGCTTTATTGCCTTGTATCTTTTTTTAAAAATGGTAATTGATTTTTTGGTATTTGACTTTCATTTGGTGTAATTAGATTACATACCACACACAACACTTATCTTCTCCTCTCTCCCTCTCACGGCCTTGGAGCCTTTTTTCTCTCTAAGTTTTTGGCTTGGTCGAGAAGAAGAAGAAGCAAAGTGGAAGATTTGTGGCAAATGTTTCCAAGTGCTAGCACACCAAATGAGTCTCACAAAGGTGATAGGGAAACACATTCATGAGCATGGAATCCATTCTTAAAGATTGGAGCTTGAAGACAACACAAATGAGCAAAAACGAAGGGCATTGCCGAGAGTCATCCATGGTGGAAGAACTTTTTGTGTTTCATCGCATCGCAAAGCCGATCAAAGTGAGTATTTTAGTAACTTTACTTTGATGTATTCGCACTTTTCATTCACTTAATTGATCTTGGTTTGACCTAGAAAACCCAACAGTGGTATCAGAGCCTTGATTAAGCATGAAATTGAATTAGGGTAAAATTTGGGTAAAATTGATTTGAGCATGATTTGATAAAATTGATTGATTGAGTATGCTTGAATGATGATAACTTGCAGTTATGCATGATCAATTTGATGAAAATTGAATTTGATTAATTTTTCCCCCAATTTTTGGCTTGGCCGAAATTTAAGAATGCCATAAAGTCATGGTGATTTTTATTTTTTGATCATTGGATGAATTGAAAGAGTTGGGATAAATTGATTTAGGATTTATTTGGATTGAAATCGAAATCGGATTTGAAAATCCCTATATTGCCGTGAGCTAGATAACATGGAAATGAATTGATTTTTTGATTCAATAATGTTGGACATGTGTGATGATGATTAGCATGATTAATTGATTAAATTAGTATTTTGGAAATGTTAATTTGAATAATTAATTATGGCTAATACACTTTAGTTAATTGAATGTGAAATTTGGAATTTTAGAATTTAATTAGTTGGGCTAAATTTGGAATTGGGCTAATAAAGTTGTATTTGAGCTTAATGGGCTTGGTTGGGCCAAGTTTGGTTTAGGTTAATTGGTTGGATCCAATTGGGCCTAAAACCATTCCATAAAGTCCAAATATAATTAAATGGGCCTTTAAAATTTTAATTGGGCCTAAATTGATTTTTGGCAAAATGGTGATTCCTTATTGGGCTTTCGTTGCCAAAGTCCATGCCTTATAAATTAATTGAAAGCCCATTGGACTTTAATTAAATTGACATTGGATGTTAATTGGGCTTTGAGACCCGTAAAGATTAGATTTAGAATCTAAGTCGTAAAGACACATTATAAAGTATAATTATTTAATTTGGAATTAAATAAAGAGTTAGTATTTAATACAAATTAAATTGGATTTATTATGGTAGTTTGATATAATTCAGAATTCATACTTTGAGTACTTATTCTTAAAACGAGTCGGACTCACGCAAATCAAATCGTTGTTTGAACATTGGATGATCATTAATTTCAGATTAATTAATTGGATTAGATTGATTGATAACATGCTTTGTGTGAATACATGGATGTGATGTATGAATAATGTATATCGGATGGATATTAGATGGGTGAGGGCAATTTTGGAAATTGTTGTAATAAATTTAGAATTTATTAAATTGGACCTGCGTGTCCAGCCTATTACCTCTTGACTCTTTGTATTTCTCTTCTCACCTATTCCCCTCAATGTAAATGAGGTTTCTTTAGAAGTGTTATGTAATTGGGTAGAAGTAAGATTTGTGCTAGCGGGAGAGAGGAAAATGAGAGATTTGTTCTAGGAACAGAATGTTTTAAATATCCATCTGCATATCATTATTAATTTATTTACCCGCCTTATTATGTTTTTAGAATGCATGTTTAAGGGTGTATGATGAGACCTAATCAAATATAATTAATTGGTTGCCAATTACGCGAAAAACCCTCAACAAATATTAAGCGTTTTTCCTTCTATTGAATGATTCATTCTCAAGATCCAAGATTGGCACTGGTTTGTTGGCCAAAGTCAAGACCTTTGTCCATCGCGGATTGTTGGAATTCTCTAAGGTCCAAGGATCAATTATCAAGCAATCAAAACAAGTGAATACAACAAAGGAGAATGGTGGAATCATACTCACATCGAACGGATTGGATGCTACGAAGAACAAAAATTTATGCTCCTCCCTTTTGCATTCGGCAGTGGGCTGTTTTTTATCTTCATTTTCGGCCATGGATGGGTGAATCAAGCTCCAAGCTTTCTTGTTTAATCATTCCATGCACACGGGTGGGTTTCCCTATAACCAACGGACGACTCCGGAGTGTGCTAGCACCAAGATTTTGCAACAAAATCACTCATTTTCTTCTCGTATGTCTCTCGGTTTTGAACCAGAAAGGAAGAATGCAGCAGCCCCTTTTGGGCATGAATAAGGAAGAAGAGAGGTGAGAGAGAGAGATCCAATGGTTGTTAGATGGATTGTGTATCTAATACACAATTGAATTATTAAATTCAATTACCAAAAGTCAAGCCATCAAAAGCTTTTCCAACCACGACCATCAATCCATCAATCAAGTTGTCAACTTGTCACATCACTCAAAGTGACATGTGATTTGACGCTTGATGTGACTAAAGATTTGACGCTTGATGTGACTTAAGTGCCGCACTAGAATTTAAAATGCGAATGCGCACGCAAACACTCACGGGCTCGGGTTCGCTAATTCCAAATTAACGAATTTTTCCGTCGCGACATAATTAAACGATTATGCCTATCGAAATCACTATTCATGTTGCTAACGAATTAATTCTACTCGTTCGCCCAAATTAAAATCTAATTTTAATTCCGCGTCGAAATCCAATTTCGTTTAATATATCGAATATATTAATTTATCGATTAATTCCAAATTAATTGTTATCTCTCATTCTATGATATTTTATCCCAGATAAAAATATCTCCTTAATTGATCCCAGATTAATTTTCTCTCTCGTCTAATTAATCCCAGATTAATAAAAGTGCGACTTATACGTCATCAGTGAATCTTCGGGAAGTGACCCATGAGATCCACGGATATGTTGGCAGTAAATTCGATCGTCGGACTATCCGAACACGTAAGTACCTAGTACTACGCTTTTACCGATTTACAAGACAAGGTCGGCTTCTAGCAAAGTGCCATGCCTTCCCAATTCTCCAGAAACATGCTTACAGGAATAAGCGATCTATATCAGGCATAGTATACATAGTATTGTGTATGTCGATCCAGTATCGGATGATCACGTGCTAGGCCTGGGGCTGGAATTGTGTCTGCCCCGTACGAAGCACATATCGGATGTCTGGTAACTAGTCTCTATAATCGGATAAACATGACCTTGTCATTTTATCCCGATGACTGCAGTACTTAAGAGTACTAGTACCGTATCCTACGTGACCATCATCTTCATATGACTGGAGTGACACTTCCATCTTGACATCACACCCAACACACTACGATTCTAAATATACCCAGCATAGGCGTACACAGAACCTGTTAAAGCCCTGGACGACCGCAACCAAAGTATATTGATTGTTGCAAGTATTAGCGGTGCAAGTCTCAAGTTAAGACCAAATACACCTACCCTGATTTCGGACTTCCATAGACACATAGCCATACTACCAATGGAATTCCAAGGGGGTCTATCCAGAGCGAAGCTGTTTCCCATACCATCGGTAAAAAACAACCTTATATTACACTTGCATGAGTTTCCGATTTGTGTTTCAAAAGAAACACATAACCATAACGCGATGCCACATCCGTAAAGGTCACGAAATATTCATATCGACCTCTAGACTAGCTAGACATGGGCCCACTTGCTTCACTATGAACTAGGGTTAACAGATCGGTGGCATTTCCACTTTTACCAAGTAAAGGTGTTTTAGGCACATTGCCCAATAAACTAGATTCGTAGACTTTATTTGAATGGAATCAAATCAGACCTAGTACCCCACTCTTCAAAAGTGCGGATATACGAGTCTTGTTTAATTGTGTCCCAGACAACAATGCCACAATATGTTTCTTCTAATCAAATCAGTTTGAGCTATTTGTTTGTCATGTTATACGTTTGAGATTTATTTATATTCAAAATATAAATTCTGTTATTCACATATAATGTGTTTATCTCAATATTATCTTTATAAAATAAAACACTTTAGTGTTCTAGAATATAAAGGTAAACCCACAGTGGGTTAAACACTGATACAGAGATAATGTTTCTAGTCACATTATAACAGTTTCCAAATTTAGGTACATACCCTAAGGGTAGTTCCTAAACTTATGTATCTACGGTTAAAACATCGATTTTCATCCCGTTACTAATTCGTAGATGAATCTCAATCTGAAGTCAGTATCCTGCTCAAAGCAGATTCTGAACACCAGTACATATATTTTATGTACCACACTAAGTATTTAAAATCCAATTTTAATACTATAAGTGAACATAATATGACAAACATATTTGAAGTCAGAGCCTTGCCTTATCTTCAATTCCTTCATGTCTGCTTTGTTCAAACGGCAGTCACGCTTCCGCGATTCCGTTTGCCACATTTAGGCAGACATTTTGGGATATGTCCTTTATCTTCCCAGAAGACTATAATGATATTGCCTTGCCTTTTTCAACACTCCAGGAGCCTTTGGCCAAGCCCATGGTATCCAGAATATCGAAGTAAGGTGCGCCTTGTGCTGCTTGCCTAATTGTAAAGTTTGACTCTATCTCCTTGAGAATAGTCATTAACTCTCTAAGAATTATATATTGCAATTTAGTACTTCTAAAATCTAAAGATAGATTTATGAAGATCCTTCAATTTCATTATCATACTTTAAGGATCTAATCCTTTGTTCTGACAAGAAATTAAGGAGTCTACTGCGACAAGCTTAATGGATTAAGCACTAAAGTTATCATCACATAAATCGTCCAAAGATTATGCTCGACTATTTTCTTAACTCCGGGCTTAGGCCTAATATGTTATTTTATCAAATAAAGTAACTTATTATTTTCGAGGACCATTCTGAAATTATTCCCAATTTGAAAATTAAACCATTTAAATACATTTTCCCTTGGATTATGTCTTAAACGTCAATCTTTCAATTTCATCTTGATTTTAATAGTCCAACTATTTAATCAACGATTTCGGTAATATATATTATAATGATTACAATAGTCCAACTATTTAATCAACTATAATTTAATAGATTAAAATCAATTATATTGATTACTATAATCCAATTATAAAATCAACTATAAATGAATAGTTTGAATACAGTACAACTGTTAACTAAAACAACGATTTAAATATTAGTCCAACTAACATTTAATTTATTTGACGAATGATATTTGTTTGAGCGCGTATGGCAAGTAATTAAACGAGTATTGCAAATTCAATTCTTGCCTCCCACTATTTTTCGGTGAGCCTCTTACCCTCTGTCGAGTACTCGGGAAACCGTGTTTCCTAGCCGGCTAGGATCCCGTTACATATCACACAATCTTGACTTTGGCTAATAAATTGTATGATAATTAACTAGGTAGATCTCTAAGATCGATTGGATCCAATCCAATTCCTAAATCCAGTAGGGGGACTTCCAAGTTCGAAACATATATCTTATATATGCCAATACATCCAATGTATTGCCTAACATTTTTCCTCTGAATCAACTAAGCCTTGGCTTTGGCACAACAAAATTAGTGATCCCAATCAAGCGCGACCCATTGACCATGGAAAGCTTCGTAATCAATGTCGATGGACAAGAAGTGGTCTTGACTTTGGCCAACAAACCACAACTTGGACAAGACACCAATATGGAACAAAGCCTTCGTGATTCGAACACATCCTCGACGGACAAAGGCCTTGACTTTGGCCAACAAGCCAATGCCAGTCTCGAATTTTGAGTGAGAATCACTCAATGGAAGAAATGACGCTTAATATTGTTTGAGGGTTTTTCGCGTGCAAATTGACTACCAATTTATTATCTTTGTTAAGGTCTCATCATCATACACCCTTAAACATGCATTCTAAATACATAATAAAGCGCGAATAATAAAATAATAATGATATGCAGATGGATACTTTACACAATGATCCTAGATCAAATCTCTCCCTTTCTCTCTCCCGCTAGCACAAATATTTCTTCTACCTGTTACACTACACTTATAAAGAAACCTCATTTACATTGAGGGGAATAGGTGAGAAGAGAATACAAAGAATATGGAGGTAATAAGGCTGGACACGCAGGTCCAATTAATAAATCAAATTTATTACAACAATTTCTAAAATTGCCTCACCCATCTAATATCCATCCGATATACATTATTCATGCATCACAACCA
This sequence comes from Zanthoxylum bungeanum, assembly GCA_019454045.1. Lineage (NCBI taxonomy): Eukaryota > Viridiplantae > Streptophyta > Magnoliopsida > Sapindales > Rutaceae > Zanthoxylum > Zanthoxylum bungeanum. The sequence goes on along the minus strand of SKCR01035737.1, from coordinate 12,200 downwards.
TGTATTCACACAAGCATGTTATCAATCAATCTAATCAAATTAATTAATCTGATAATTAGTGACCATCCAATGTTCAAACAACGATTTGATTTTGCTCGAGTCAAACTCGTTTTGTGAATAAGTACTCAAAGTATGAATTCTCGAATTAAATTAAACTACATAATTAAATCCAATTCAATTTGTATTTAATACTAATACGCTATTTAATTCCAAGTTAAATACTACACTTTATTAATGAACTTTTATGACTTAAATTCCAAATTTAATCGTTACGGGTCTCAAAGCCCGATTAACGTCCAACGTCAATTTAATTAAAGTCCAATGGGCTTTTAATTAATTTTTTAAGGCGTGGACTTTTGGTCAACTCGGGTCAAACCGAATAACCAAAATCCAATCCGGGAATTACCCCATAAGCCCAGAAATCAATTTAGGCCCATTAGGCCCAATTAAACTTTAAAGGTCCATTAGTCGCATTTGGGCTTTATGGAAGCGGTTTTGGGCCCAATTGGATCCAACCAATTTTTCCTAAACCCAACTCGGTACAACCAAGCCCAATAAGCCCAATAACAACTTTAAAAGCCCAATTTACAAAATAGGCCCAATTTAATTAAATTCCAAAAATCCAATTTCTTAAATTAATTAAACAAAGTGCATAACATAATTAATTACCTAATTAACATTTCTAAAACATCAATTAGCCTAATTAATCATGCTCTTTAACATTAAATCATGTCCAACACAATTTATCAAAAATCAAACCCAAACATGCTCTCTAAGTCTCGGCTTTGTGGGGATTTTATATCCAATTGAATCAAATTAAACATTAAATCAACATTCCCAAATGATTTCTAATTCATCCAATGAATCAAAAAATCAAAATTCCAAGACTTTTAGGGCTCTTCTACATTCGGCCAAGCCAAGAGAATTGGGGAAAAATGTTCCAAACAATATTTCATGAAATTGATCAAATCAAACTTCAATTCAAACACATTTAAGCATACTAATTCATCCAATTTCATTAATTCATGCTCAAATACAATTTACCCAAATTTTAAGCCCTAATTATTTTCATGCTCAACCTTGCTCAAGATACCATTGTTGGAATTCTCTAAGGTCCAAGGATCAATTATCAAGCAATGAAAACAAGTAAATACAACAAAGGAGAATGGCGGAATCATATTCACATCGAACGGATTGGATGTTACGAAGAAAAAAAAATTATGCTCCTCCCTTTTGCATTCGGCAGTGGGCTGTTTTTTATCTTCATTTTCGGCCATAGATGGGTGAATCAAGCTCCAAGCTTTCTTGTTTAATCATTCCATGCACACGGGTGGGTTTCCCTATCACCTACGGATAACTCCGGAGTGTGCTAGCACCGATATTTTGCAACAAAATCACTCATTTTCTTCTCTTATGTCTATCGGTTTTGAACCATAAAGGAATAAGACAGCAGCCCATTTTGGGCGTCAATGAGGAAGAAGAGAGGTGAGAGAGAGAGATCCAATGGTTGTCAGATGGATTGTGTATCTAATACACAATTGAATGATTAAATTCAATTACCAAAAGTCAAGCCATCAAAAGCTTTTCCAACCACTTCTATCAATCCATCAATCAAGTAAATCAAGTTGTCAACTTGTCACATCACTCAAAGTGACATGTGATTTGACGCTTGATGCGACTAATGATTTGACGTTTGATGTGACTTACGTGCCGCACTCGAATTCAAAATATGAATGCACTCGCAAACACTCGCGGGCTCAGGTTCGCTAATTCCAAATTAACGAATTTTTCCGTCGCGACGTAATTAAACGATTATGCCTAGTGAAATCACTATTCACGTCGCTAACGAATTAATTCTAAATTAACTCGTTCGCCCGAATTAAAATCTAATTTTAATTCCGCATCGAAATCTAATTTCGTTTAATATATCGAATATATTATTTATCGATTAATTCCAAATTAATCGTTATCTCTCTTTCTATGATATTTTATCCCAGATAAAACATCTCCTTAATTAATCTCAGATTAATGTTCTCTCACGTCTAATTAATCCCAGATTAATAAAAGTGTGAGTCATACGTCATCGGTGAATCTTCAGGAAGCGACCCATGAGATCCCCGGATATTTGGCAGTAAATTCGGTCGTCGGACTATCCGAACACGTAAGTACCTGGTACTACGCTTGTACCGATTTACAAGACAAGGTTGGCTTCTAGCAAAGCGTCATGCCTACCCAATTCTCCAAAAACATGCTTACAGGAATAATCGATCTATATCAGGCGTAGTATACATAGTATTGTGTATGTCGATCCAGTATCGGATGATCACGTGCTTGGCCTGGGGCTGGAATTGTGTCTGCCCCGTACGAAGTACATAACGGATGTCTAGTAACTAGTCTCTATAATCGGATAAACATTACCTTGTCATTTTATCCCGATGACTGCAGTACTTAAGAGTACTAGTACCGTATCCTACATGACCATCATCTCCATATAACTGGAGTGACACTTCCGTCTTGACATCACACCCAACACACTACGATTCTCAATATACCCAGAATAGGCGTACACAGAACCTGTTAAAGCCCTGGACGACCGCAACCAAAGTATATTGATTGTCGCAAGTATTAGCGGTGCAAGTCTCAAGTTAAGACCAAATACACTACTACTATGATTTCAGACTTCCATAGACACATAGTCATACTACCAATGGAATTTCGAGGGGGTCTATCCAGAGCGAAGCTGTTTCCCGTACCATCGGTAAAACATAACCTCCTATTACACTTGCATGAGTATCCTATACCCAAATATATGAGAACTATGTCGTTATGCCCTCACAACGCGCACAAGTGTAATACTAGTCTTTTACGTATTTATCGATGTCTAATCTCAATATTACTCTGACTAGGGATATTTAATGATTTATCCTTCGTGGATTGATATTGTCTCATATCATTCTCAATCCACGAACAAATCACAAGCACCTCCTATCATTTATATATCTTGGTGATCTAATCACAAATGATAATAGTGTAATCTCATTTGTCACATAGTTAATTTGTACAACAACACCATGATCTGTACAAATAGTGACGCTATGGGTCATAATTGTCCAACACGGATGTGTTTGAATCATGAAGGCTTTGTCTCATATCGTATGTCTTGTCCAAGTTGTGACTTATTTGTGGTATTGTTGTCAGAGAGACATTAACAAGACTCGTATATCCACACTTTTGAAGAGTGGATACTAGGACGGATTTGATTCTATTCAAATGATATCTACGAATCTAGTTTATTAGGCAAAATGCCTAAAACATCTTTTACTTGGTAAAAGTACAAGTGCCATCGATCTGTTAGCCCTCGTTCATAGTGACTTAAGTGGGCCCATGTCTAGCTAGGCTAGAGGTGGATATGAACGCTTCGTAACCTTTTTCGGATGTGGCATCGCGTTATGGTTATGTGTTTCTTGTGACACATGAATCGGAAACATTTGATAAATTCAAAGAGTTTCGACACAAAGTAGACAAATAGATCGGCAAAAGTATTAATACATCACGATTGGACTGTGATGGAAAATACTTAAGCAATAAGTTTATCAATTACTTGAATGAGTATAGTATTCTTTCAATATGGACTCCTCCCGGAACACCTCAATTTGAGCGGTGTGTCCGAACGGAGAAACCAAATTTTGTTGGACATGATAAGGTTAATCATGAGTCGTTCTGAGCTACCATTTTCCTTCAAGAACCGCGCAAGTCGGAGAGATTCAGAAACAAACCTGGGAAGTATGGGTTTCTGATCTCACCTCATGAAGATGTCAATCTTATTGAGGAAGACAAATCGACTACGTATGAGGAAGTGATACAAGGTATCGACTCCCAATTATGGCAAAGTGCCATGATGTCCAAAATGGATTCCATGTATACCAATCGAGTTTAGACACTGGTTGATGTACCAGAAGAAATTGTGCCTATTGGTACTATATCAGTCTTCAAGGAAGACATACATGGATGGCAACATACCAACGTACAAAGCTAGGCTTGTAGCGAAAATGTATCGTTATCAACATTGTGTCGATTACGAAGAAACCTTTTACCCGTTGTCATGATTAAAACCATTTGGATAATGCTTGCTAATGTTGCATGTTTCATTTATGAAATATGGCAGCTGAACGTCAAAATTGCTTTCCTTAAACATAAACCTTTTGGAGGATGTTTACGACATCCTGACGGTTTTGTCGTACCAAAATGAGCAAACAAGGTTTGCAAGTTAATTCGATCCATTTATGGATTGAAGCAAGTATTGCGTTCTTAGAACTATCGTTTTGATGTAATCATAATGGTATATGTTTTAATTCAAAACGAAAATGATTCTTGTGTATATAAGGGGGTTAGTGGGCGTAATGACAGTGACTGTCCTAAATAATGATGATATATCCTTTCTCGGAAATGGCATTCCTATAATACAATCGGTGAAAGCTTGGATTTCATGAAAAATCTCCTTAGAATTCTTGGGAGAGACAACCTTTATTCTAGGAATAAGATCTACTGGGATAGATCTAAAAGTTATTGGCACTCTCCGGGAACTCGTACATTGAAAGATATGTACGCGACCTGGTGTCTCATATACTTTGAGCATATGGAGTCACAATCAGGCCAATCCAAATGATAGTCATTGGATTGATGTTAAGAACATCCTTAAGTATCTTAGATGAACTAAGGATGCTTTTTATACTATGGAGAATGAGAACTTGAAGTGGCTGGGTTCACTGCTACAAGTTTCATAATCAATAAAAACGACTATAAGTCGTAATAAAGGAACTATATAGTTTGAATAATGGAACAGTTAGCTGGAAATCTTCCAAGCAAGATATTGTTGCCGAATAAAAAACAAAAGCGAAATATTGCTGCAGCTGAGGCAGCAATAGAAGCACTTTGGATATATATAATGCTAATTGGATTAGGAGTAGTTCTGTTAGCGGCTGAGCTAGGCTACAGCACAGGCTAAAGAATTAATAATCTCATCAACGATCCAAGTATGCACTTCAACTATTCATATGATTCGTTCGGATCATACATCGTGGCGATGTGATGATCGAATAAATCGCATCAAATGATAACTTTGCAAATCTGCTGACAAAAGCTGTTTCTCAACAGACGTTTGAGCGACCCATACATAGTTCAAGTGTAGGACACTTGAGTGATTGGCTATAGGCCAAGTGGGAGATTATTGGACAATTATGACCCATAGCATCACTATTTGTACAGACATTGTGTTGTTGTACAAATTAACTATGTGACAAAGGAAATTGTTTTTTTTATACCATTTGTAATTGGATACCAAGATATATATAAATGATAAAAGTCCATATGATTAGTTCCGGATTAATAAGATATGAGACAGTATTAATCCACTAAGGTTTAATCATTAAAAATCCCTAGTCGTAGAATTATCGAGATTGGACATCGATAATGCGGATAGACAGTATTGCACTTGTGCGTGTTATGGGAGTATAACGACATAGTTCTCATATATTTGGGTATTTGATACTCATGCAAGTGTAATAGGAGGTTTTTTTTACCAATGGTACGGAAACAAGCTTCGCTCTGGATAGACCCCTCGGAATTCCATTGGTAGTATGACTATGTGTCTATGAAAGTCCGAATCAGGGTAGGTGTATTTTTCTTAACCTGAGACTTGCACTGCTAATACTTGCGACAATCAATATACTTTGGTTTTGGTCGTCTAGGACTTTAACAGGTTCTGTGTATGCCTCTTCTGGGTATATTGAGAATCGTAGTGTATTGGGTGTGATGTCAAGATGGAAGTATCACTTCAGTCATATAGAGATGATGGTCACGTTGGATACGGAACTGGTGCTCTTATATGCTAAAGCTATCGGGATAATATGACTAGGTCATAGTTATCCGATTATAGAGACTAGTTACCAGAGATCTGACATATGCTTCGTATGAGGCATACACAATTCCAGCCCCAGGCCTAGCATGTGACATCTGATGCTGGATAGTAATACGCAATACTACGTATACTACGCCTGATATAGATTACATATTACTTTAAGAATATTTCTGGAGAATTGGGTAGGCACGGTGCATTGCTAGAAGCCAACCATGTCTTGTAAATTGGTAAAAACGTAGTACTAGGTACGTACGTGTTCGGATAGTCTGACGACCGGATTTACTGGCAACATATCCAGGGATCTCATGGGTCGCTTCCCGAAGATTCACTGATGACGTATGACTCGCACATAATTAATATGGGATTAATTATAAGAGAGAGAAAATTAATCTATGATTAATTACGGAGATATTTTATCTGGGATAAAATATTATTTAAAAGAGAGAGAACGATTAATTTGGAATTAATCGATAAAATAATATATTCGATATATTATACGGAATTAGATTTCGACGCGAAATTAAAATTAGAATCTAATTGGGGCGAACGAGTTAATTTAGAATTAATTCGCTAGCGACGTGAATAATAATTTTACTAGGCATAATTATTTAATTAAATTTGATTTAATTACGTCGCAACAGAAAATTCGTTAATTCAGAAATAGCGAACCCGAGCCCGGGAGTGTTTGCGGGCCCACTCGCATTTCGAATCAAGTGGGGCCCATAAGTCACATCACGCATCACATCATTAGATATTCTTGTGATGGAAGTCATATCAAATTTGAGTGATGTGATAGATGTCACTTTTGTGAGTGATATGAGTTGTTGGAAGGCTTTAATGCCTTGTACCTTTTTTGAAAAATTGTAATTGATTTTTTGGTATTTGAATTTCATTTGGTGTAATTAGATTACATACCACACACAACACTTATCTTCTCCTCTCTCCCTCTCACGGCCTTGGAGCCATTTTTCTCTCTAAGTTCATGGCTTGGCCGAGAACAAGAAGAAGCAAAGTGGAAGATTTGTGGTAAATTTTTCCAAGTGCTAGCACACCAAAGGAGTCTCACAAAGGTGATAGGGAAACCCATTCATGAGCATGGAATCCATTCTTAAAGCTTGGAGCTTGAAGACAACATAAAGGAGCAAAAACAAAGGGCATTGTCGAGAGTCATTCATGGTGGAAGAATTTTTTTGTGTTTCATCGCATCGCAAAGCCGATCAAAGTGAGTATTTCCGCAACTTTACTTTGATGTATTCGCACTTTTCATTCGCTTAATTGATCTTGATTTGACCTAGAAAACCCAATAATGATGTCCGAAATGGATTCCATGTATGCCAACCAAGTTTGGATACTGGTTGATGTATCGGAAGGCATTGTGCCTATTGGTACTATATGAGTCTTCAAGGAAGACATACATGGATGGCAACATACAAATGTACACAACTAGTCTTGTACAGAAATGGTATCGTCAACGACATAGTGTTGACTAAGACGAAATTTTTTCACTTGTTGCCATGATTAAATCCATTTGGATAATGCTTGCTAATGTTGCATATTTCATTTATGAAATATGGCACATGGTACGTCAAAATCGCTTTCCTTAAATGAAAACCTTTTGGAGGATCTTTACAATATCTTGACGATTTTGTCATACCAAAACATGTAAATAAGGTTTGCAAGTTAAATCGATCCATTTATGGATTGAAGCAAGCATTGTGTTCTTGGAACTAACGTTTTGATAAGATCATAATGGTATATGAATTAATTCAAAACAAATATAATTCTTGTGTATATAAGAAGGTTAGGGGGAGCGCATTGACAATGATTGTCCTATATAATGATGACATGTCATTTCTTGGAAATGACATTCCAATAATACAATCGATGAAAGCTTGGCTTTCATGAAAATTCTCCGTAGAGTACTTAGGAGAGGCAACCTTTATTCTAGGAATAAGGATCTACTGGGATAGATCTAAAATTTTTTGGCACTCTCTGAGAAATCGTACATTGAAATATATGTACGTGACCTAGTGTCTCATATTCTTTGAGCATATGGAGTCACAATCAGGCCAATCCAGGTGATGGTCACTGGATTGATGTTAAGAACATCTTTAAGTATCTTAAACGAACTAAAGATGATTTCTTAAGCTATGGAAAATGAGAACTTAGAGTGACTGGGTTCACCGTTGCAAGTTTCCAAACGGACAAAAATGACTATAAGTCGTAATAAGGGTATTATATATTTTGAATAACGTAACAGTGAGCTGGAAATCTTCCAGCAAGATATTGTTGCCGAATAAACAACAAAAGCAGAATATTGTTGCAGCTGAGGCAGAAAAAGAAGCAATTTTGGATTTGTAAAATTCCTAATTGGATTAAGAGTAGTTCTGTTAGCGGCTGAGCAAGGCTACAACACAGGCTAAAGAATTAATGGTCTCATCAATGATCCAAGTATGTACTTCAAATGGTTTCAACTGGTTCATCGGATCATATATCGTGGCGATATGATGATCGAATAAATCGCATCATATGATAACCTTGCCAATCCGCTGACGAAAGTTGTTTCCCATTAGAAGTTTGAGCGACCCGTACATATTTCAGGTGTAGGACACTTGAGAGATTGGCTATAGGCCAATTGGGATATTGTTGGACAATTAAGACACATAGCATCACTATTTGTACAAAACATGGTGTTGTTGTACAAATTACCTATGTGACAAAGGAATTGCTCTTTTATCATTTGTAATTAGATTACCAGGATATATAAATGATAAAAGTCCATATGATTAGTCCGCAGATTAATAAGATATGAGACAATATTAATCCACTAAGGTTAATAATATTAAATATCCCAGTCGTAGTATTATCGAGATTGGACATCGATAATGCAGAATAGACTAGTATTACATTATGCGTGTTATGGAAGCAAAAATACATAGTTCTCATATATTTGGGTATTGGATACTCATGGAAGTGCAATATGAGGTTGTGCTTACCGGTGGCACGGAAATAGCTTCGCTCTGGATAGACCCCTCGGAACCCCATTGGTAGTATGACTATGTGTCTTTGGGAATCCGAATCAGGGTAGGGGAATTTGGTCTTAACCTGAGACTTGCATTGCTAATACTTGCGACAATCGATATACTTTGGTTTTGGTCATCCGGGGCTTTAACGGTTCTGTTACGCCTCTTCTGGGTATATTGAGAATCGTAGTGTATTGGGTGTGATGTCAAGATGGAAGTATTACTTCAGTCATATGGAGATGATGATCACGTAGGATACGGAACTAGTACTCTTAAGTACTGCAGTCATCGGGATAATATGACTAGGTCATGTTTATCCGATTATAGAGACTAGTTACCAAGATCCGATATGTGCTTCGTACGGGGAAGACACAATTCCAAATTCCAGCCCCGGCCTATCATGTGACATTCGATACTAGATCGCTATACGCAATACTACGTATACTACACCTGACATAGATTATTTATTGCTAAATGAATATTTCTGGAGAATTGGGTAGGCACGGTGCTTTGCTAGAAGCCAACCATGTCTTGTAAATCGGTAAGAACGGGTACCGGGTACGCACGTGTTCGGATAATCGATGACCGGATTTACTGCCAACATATCCAGAGATCTCATGGGTCGCTTCTTGAAGAGTCACCGATGACGTATGACTCGAACATTATTAATCTGGGATTAATTAGAAGAGAGAGAAAATTAATTTAGGATTAATTACGGAGAATTTTATCTGGGATAAAATTCAATTAATAGAGAGAGAATGATTAATTTGGAATTAATCGATAAAATAATATATTCGATATATTAAATGAAATTAGATTTCATAACGGAATTAAAATTAGATTTTAATTCGGGTGAACGAGTTAATTTAGAATTAACTCGCAAGCGACTTTAATAGTAATTTTGCTATGCATAATTATTTAATTAAATTTGATTTAATTACGTCGCAACGGAAATTCGCTAATTCGAAATTAACGAACCCTAGCCCGGAATGTGTTTGGGGGCCCACTCGGATTTTGAATTAAAGTGGCGCCCGCACAAGTCACATCACCTAGTCTATCTCATCACCTTTTGGTTGATGGAAGTAGTTGGATTTTATGGTAACTTGTTTCTTACGCAATTGTCAAGTTTGATTGACTTTTACCAAATATTTGATTTTGGGATATCATTTGATTTTTGGAAAATCAAAACATATTACACAAAATCACTTTCTCTCTCCCAACTCCTCAATTGGGCGTGAACTTCATGCTTTTCTTTCTTCTTTGGGCGTGAACCTAATGTTCATTTCCTTTGGTTTATGATTCATAAATCAACATTGCTAGAACATCAAAGGAGAAGCTTGGAGAAACTTCCATGGAGGAAAAATTTTTGTTGTCAACACATCCTTAGCCGATCAAAGTGAGTACTTTCCGCTACTTTACTTTGCGTATTCACACATTTTATGCTTAATGATCTTGGTTATTGTTCTTAGAGAACCCAACAAGCCAAGCTTTGAGATTGATTCCAAGCTTTTGGGAATAGCTTCCCTATCACCTTTGTATGATCCTTGTGGTGTGCTAGCACTTAGAAAAATTGCAACAATTATTCCTTTTACTCTTGTTGAATTCGGCCAAGCCAAATAAGGAGAGAGTTTGTGTGTTGGGCACGAATGGTGAGAAGAGAGAAGAAGTGTAAAATGAATTTGTTGACTTGTGTATTTGATTTTCCAAAAAACAAAATATCATATACCAAATCTCAAATATTTGGTAAAAGTCTTTCATCACATCAACTTGAGTGTTTTACAAGTTATCGTAAAATCTCTACTAACTTCTATCAAATAAAGTTAAGTAAATGACTAATGATTTAACTTGTGATGTGACATGTGGGCCCCACTTGATTCAAAATATGAGGGGGCCCGCAATCACATCACGGGCTCGAGTTCGTTAATTCCGAATTAATTAATTTTCCGTTGCGACGTAATTAAATCAATTTAATTAAATAATTATGCCTAGTAAATTTACTATTCATGTCGCTCGTGAATTTATTCTAAATTAATTCATTCGCCCGAATGAAAATCTAATTTTAATTCTGTTATGAAATCTAATTTCATTTAATATATCGTATATATTATTTTATCGATTAATTCCTAATTAATCATTCTCTCTCTTAAAATAGTATTTTATCCCAGATAAAATCTCTCCGTAATTAATCCTATATTAATTATGTTCGAATCATACGTCATCGGTGAATCTTCGGGAAGCGACCCATGAGATCCCTAGATATGTTGGCAGTAAATCTGGTCCTCGGACTATCCGAACATGTGTGTACCCGGTACGACGTTCTTACTGATTTACGAGACATGATTGGCTTCTAGCAAAGCACCGTGCCTACCCAATTCTCCAGAAATATTCTTAAAGGAATATATAATCTATGTCAGGCGTAGTATACGTAGTATTGTGTATTGCGATCTAGTATCGGATGTCACATGCAAGGCTTAGGGCTGGAATAATGTCTGCCACGTACGAAGCATATCTCGGATCATAAGCAACTACTCTCTTTAATCGGATAATCATGACATTGTCATATTATCCCGATGGTTGCAACTCATTAGAGTATCAGTTTTGTATCACTGCGTGATCATCATCTCCATATGACTGAAGTGATACTTCCATCTTGACATCACTCCCAATACACTACGATTCTCAATAAACCCATAAGAGGCGTACACAGAACCTGTTAAAGTCCCGGACGACCAAAACCAAAGCGTATTGATTGTCGCAAGTACTAGCGATGCAACTCTCAGGTTAAGACCAAATACACCTACCCTGATTCGGATTCCCAAAACTATTAATAAAAATAAAAGAATTTATATTACAGAAACTGTTTTTTTATTCATTAATAAAATATTTAGAAAAGTATTTACAAAATTACACACGGAAATACATAAGAAATTAGTGCTCAGAGCACCAACTCCAACATAAATGTGTGTGAATGGGTTTCTTGATCTCGGCCCATCATTTCATTTTATAGACCGAGCCACCCGCGAAATAGAAGCGAGTACTACAAGTTGGCGGATTGATGGTTTCCCATTCATTGCACGGTTGCACGCGAATCGAAATAAAAAGTTGAGGTGAATAGTAATGTTAAAAATAAATAGTAGATCCGATCGAAATTCCATCGATTCTAATGCATTCGTAGGACCGTTTGGAGTCCATCTATGCCCTCGAAATCTCGGTAAACCCTCCCGGTAAAAACTCACAAATTTTAATTTTTCCGTTAAATG